>JAMKPZ010004691.1:0-19839 GCA_024699675.1 Amphibolis antarctica | reverse complement strand
TATCTTATAATTTATTATAAAATTTAATTTAATTTAATAATAAGATTTACTTTTAACTTTTTACTGAAATTAAAATTTGGTTACCGAACACGCTTTACATCTCTTTCACCTCGACGCTTCATTACATCTCTTTCACCTCGACGCTTCAAAAAAAAAAAAATCCTTGTCTCTGTTTTGCGCAGGCGGACGACGCGCCGGTGGGGGCTGCCTCGTCTTCCTCGCGTGCGTTCATCCAGTGGTGGCAGGCCTGCGCAAACCCACGGACAGAGAGACACAGACACAGACCCTCGTCTCCCTCTCTTTTCCTCGCGCAGGTGGCCGTGAAGAACGTCACGAGCGACTCGGATTGGACGATCATTCAGTTTCCGCCTCCTCTTGCACGCGTCACCGGGCAGGAGCAGGCGCACATAGCACAATGAAGAATACGAACGTAACTTTTTCTTCTTCTTTTTTCTTTTTTTTAAATCATCACACCAATGCAACTGCAGAACTGCTCAACTTTCTCTGTCACTTCGACCCCCGATCCATCATCCATCCAGCCACTATTCACTGCACGTGTTTGTTTCTGCTGTGACCTAACGTCAAATTTTGACACTAATTTTGTATTAATATGGTTTATAATGTCAACAGACCTGACACATAAAGTAGACCAACATGATTTTTTTATTTAAATAAATAATTTTTTAAATCTATTTAATTAACAGCATTTAACATTAACAATCAACATTTAATATATATAATTAAATTAAAATTTTTATTTATTAATAAATTACATTATTATAAATTTACAATTACATTTATAAATTTTTTACAAAAAAATTAAATTACATGAACTAGGTTGTATCAAGTTAGACTAAATCAATTTCGTGTTGACATAAACCGACTAAGTATTAGCCTAAACACAACCTACAATACGAATAACTATTTGTACTGTGTCATTGATCGACACAGTCAAACCGTGTTGAACTATGCTAGGCCATATTAGGTTGACCTAACACGACCTAATTGACATATCTAATTATAAAATTAAAATTGGTTAAAATGTAAATATATTTAAAAGTTAAAGATAAATTTGGAAAACTAAAATTATATCATTTAATTACAAATAAAAACAACTCTAATATTTTAGAAATGCAAATAAATGTGGAAAAACTTTTTCATTATCTTACGATGACAGAAAACACAAACAAAAGTAGTAGATCTAACCTAAGATATGTTAATGGACTTTTAATCTTTAGTACGAATGAACATGTTAAATTAGGTTTGATATGATTTAATTTTTTAATTAATTTTTATTTTATTAAAAATTAATATATTATTGATATAATTTATAAAAATTTAAAAATAGTTAAGAGTGTAGCCATATATCATTTAATAAATTTAAATTATTAAGTTATATATAATATATATAATTTAATAAAAATATTAAAAAATTATAAAATTATTCTCGTATATATTTTAATTTTGTTAAAAGTAGAGAGAGAGAGAGAGAGGCGCCTCACATATCTTTCTCGTTGAATAATAAAAAAAAGGGACAAGAGAGAGGGAAATGCGAATCCCAGCGATATTTTTATCGGCGTCGTCTTCTTCAGCTTCTCCGATAACCTCTTCCCGCCGTTTCCGCTCCGATCCCCGTCGCAGATCTCCGCCCCGTTGCTTTCCATCTCTGCGCTTCACTCCGTCCTCATCCTCCTTCTCTCCTTCTCCTTCTTTCTGCTGTTGCGTTTCTTCTTCTTCTTCTTCTTCTTCTTGCTATCGGTCAGATAACGTCGTCGGTGGCGAAGATCTTGGACGCTGGGACGGGATCCACCCCTTTCCTAGGATGAAGGTATTCCGCTCTTTGCTTACTTGCTTCCGACGAGTAAGTTTTGCTATTGTTGTTTTACGGTTTTTCTTCTTGACTTGTCCCTTCGGTTTCTTTTTGCTGTCTGTTGATTTGGGGAGTACAGGGATTCCGGTTCGATCGTGGTGTTTTGAACTTTAGGTCGTGGATTCTTAGTTTTTTTTTTTTTAAGGGTGGACAGTTTAGCTTCGTTATCTTTTGCTTTGTAAATTTAGCTGTGTCATGTACCTTTTCTGTTGAATTATATATGCATGCGACGGGTGATGTTTGCTTAAGTTGACTATCTATTGCTCCCTTAGCCTTTCGAGTTTCAGCACAATATCGTTCTTTGTATTTGCGTTGATCTTGAGTACTCGAGTAAGTAAAACTTCTGCAATTGCTTTGCGTATTCTACTTGCATACGTAGATGGCAAGCGTTAGCAGGGGAAAAGAAATATGAGAGGGAATAGCTAAAAATGGGTAACGAATGTAATTTTTTGAAAATTTGGGACTTGTTCCGGCCTTCGGCATTCACATGCCGATATCGATTGAATAGCCTTGGTGTTGCATTATTTTGGGCAGGAACGAGCAGCTGCTGAGTCCATTGTCTAAAGTTGGTGCATGTTGTTTACTAGTAAAATTCGCATGTAAATTGTACATACGAAGCATTTTATATTGTTAGAAAATATAATCAAAAATAGTAAAATTTCTTTTCTTAAAATACTAGGATGAAAGAGTAATTAGTAATAATGTATTTGCAAATTGTATAATATGTAGTTTAGAAAGTAAATGGTAAGATGAGAGGTAGCTAAAATTTAAAGAATGAGAGGCAATCAAGGATTTAATAGATGGATATGAAAAATATTAAAATTGATATATATTTGCTATTACACAACAAAAAATTCTTACTCGGTGACTGAGGTCTTGTTGGGGCATAAGGTCACAAGTTCGATTCTTCCCATGTTGAAAGAATAAATTTGGGAGTTTCAAGGTTGTAAGTTGAAGGGAAACTTGGGTATGCTGCAAATATCAGTATGATCTATACTTTCTCTTTTATCTTCCCTTAATATGTATTATAGATAAGATGATTGAAAAAAAAAAGAATATCATGTAAAGTTAAATAAAGTCTAATATCATGTGTTGATTGCTAACACTTGGACATGCAAACATGTGTAAAAAATTGAATCCTCTGAATATTTATATTCTTGTATTTTTCGTTATAATTACATCTTTAAACTATGACAATAAACTTGGATACCTTCCCATTAATTCGTTACCAGTGAAAAATACTTGCAAATGGTACGTAAGAAACATTTTATATTATTAGAAAATAGATTCAAAAAATAATAAGATTGTTTTTCAACTTGATTTTGAATGAAGGACAATTAAGATTTATTTTAAGCTGTTGGCATTTTTGGTACTTTACAAAAAAGGCTGGTCACAAATAGCTAATATTACTTTGTTACCTTTCAGTTTTTTTCTATATCTGCTAGAGTGTTGATTTCTAAGTAAAGAGAGAAAATTTTTCCTGGTGCAAACTACTCCAGCAAGGGGGCAGAAAAGAAAACTATTCCCTTTTCTGTGAAGGCAACCCACGGAATTCTCTGCAGCATCGAGAACAGAGTGATGTCATCTCATTTCCTGCAGGATGTGATGTTGCTCACGATAGCAACACTTTTCATGGTTCTGTCCCATTATGCTACCGATACTTCTCATGGGAAAGTCGTTAAGTCTTTAGGCATTAGGCAATTTACTGCATAGGCCAATTTGTGCTTTATTCACTTAGATTCTAGGTACTCCACTATTAGCTTATTTACATCTGGAAGTATTTGCATACAGGGATTCTCTACAAGCGGGAAGATTGACAAGAACAAGGGAATGGCGCACCAGTTGCAAAGTTGTGGGATTGTGAACTCAATTAAGGTGGCAGAAGTAATGATGAGTATAGACAGGGCCATGTTTGTACCTCCTAGATCCTCACCTTATGTTGATAGTCCTATGCCAATTGGCTATAATGCAACCATCTCTGCACCTCACATGCATGCTACATGCTTAGAGCTTTTGAAGGAGAATCTGCAACCTGGGATGTATGCTTTGGATGTTGGTTCAGGTACACGGTAATATTTTCTTTGTATACTTGTTTTCTAAATTTGCTAAAGTGGAATCAATGTCATTTTTTTGCTGGATTTAATTACATAAAATATATCAAACTACTTGAATATTATGGATTCATTGCATGGTCTTATCTCAGGCTTCACTTTCATTTCTTAAACCATTTTGGGTTTTTTCTTTCATTATTTGATGTTTACTTGTATTTTACATTTCTCTATTCGTGTCTATCATTTTACAGATTTTGTAGATGCAAAGTTTTGCCTGTTTGTAGGTAACAAATTTGGCAAGCTTAAAAGCCTTAAATTGATGGTTACTTTAATTACTTGTAATACATAGGCACAGGATACTTGACGGCGTGCTTTGCAATGATGGTTGGGCCAGAAGGTCGTGCAGTGGGTGTTGAGCACATTCCAGAGCTGGTTGCCTCTTCCGTTGAAAATATCAAGAGAAGTGCAGCAGCAGAGTTGTTGGGAAGTGCTTTATCCATGCATGCTGCTGGTATGCTTTCTGTGGTAGTAAATACTCTCATGATGTACGCTGATGGTAGTGATTGATTAAATATTTCCATGTGCATTCTTTGCACAAATTGGCAAGTATTTTTCTCCACCATCCAGCAAATACCGTAATAATATGCAGTTTTTGGAAATTTGTGTATGACTCGATACCTGTACGGGTTATGGAAGCTTTATTGGTTTGTGTTGCAGATGGTAGACTTGGTTGGCCGGAGCAGGCGCCATATGACGCCATTCATGTTGGGGCAGCCGCACCTGAAGTGCCAAAGGTGCTAATCGACCAGCTAAAACCGGGCGGCAGATTGGTTATTCCTGTAGGGAACTTCTTCCAGGACTTGCAGGTGATTGACAAGAAAGTTGATGGCTCTATCAGTGTGAGGAGCGCGGCGTCCGTGAGATACGTCCCACTGACCAGTCGGGAGGCGCAACTGAACGATGGCTGAGCAGAGGAAGCTGTAGAAGAGTGTGCGATCCGTTCGCGTACAAACTAACTTGTATGTGAAACGCAGTCCTTGCGTTCGTCGGTAGAAAAACCCTTGTATGTGAAACGTGGACGAAGGGAAGCCTTGCAAGAAAAACAAGTACCCCAGCGCATGCCAAATCGAGATAGAATGAGATAGAATTCATTGCTTGCGTGAGCCATCGGCCAGGGTATGCCACAAAAATGCCGTTCATCTAAAGACATGCCAAACATATCTCGCCTGCGCTGATACGATTCGTTCGTGCTTAGGCAACAAATTGCACCAAAGTCGTTCGTTAACATCAATCACATACAGCCAATGTTGATAGCAACTGCAAATAAAGGATCATGTTCCGCTTGATGATAAACAGGAATAAAGGAGAGAACGAACACACGGCGAGCTCTTTCAATTTGTTGTCTTGGTTGCGATGTCCAATGCAACCAACCGACGGTAGATCTAATAGTGAAAGCCTCGCAAATATGCGGTCTTTGATCGACAAAAGGCCGGAACATGAAAAGGAAACCCCTAAATTGCAAACTATAGAACAAATTTAACCAAACCAATGGAAAATTTCCTCCCAGAAATAGATGGTTCGATTAGTACAGATACGGCTGTTCACTTGAAATCATCCAATGTCTGCTTGGTGGAATTAAAACGGCCCGCGGCGAGGTCTTTCCTCTGCAATGTTGACTCTGACTGCCCTCCCATCCAAGCTCTGCAACAAAAGATCAAAAAGGCAGGTCTAGCAGATCAGGGAACAGACAGTGAGACTCTCAACATCCTGTAAAATAATTGCTCATACAAAGAGTTGAAATTCAAAGAAAGTTTGGCAGAATCCCGGAAATTTGGTTGGTAAAAGCACCACGAGAAGAGAGAAGTCAAAATGTATCTACCTGTCCATCAAGGGCTGCAATTGCATCATCTACTTCTTCACGCGTGGACATAGTTACAAAGCCGAAACCGCGTGAACGCCCAGACTCTCGGTCATAGATAACTCTTGCATCAACCACCTTACCATGCTCGCTGAATACTTGTTCCAATCGGACATCATCAACCTGCCATGGCAGATTTCCAACGTAGACCCTGAAGGATGGTTCAAACTGTCTGGGAGGTCGTTCTGGTCGGCTTCCTCTTGGGGCTGCTCTGTTTACAGTCAAAAGTCTACCATTGCAATCCTGTTTAGAAGAGTTGGATGAACTTGTGAGTTCTGTAGAAGTGTGCAACTCATTATCACAGGCACATAAATTTGTAGTGCATTTTCACGTATAGGCAACAATTAGGTGGTCTTGCAAGTCAACAATTAAATGCTACACGTTCATAATGAATCCGAGTGATATTGTGAATTTCAAGGTCATGCCATGAATAACATAAGACACTTAGGATTTAAGAAGTGGACGGACACAAAAACTACTTTAATAGCAGGGCACATTAATAAAGAGAACAATTTCATTGCAAAGACGACTTTTATCTCTTTAATTGAGATAAAGGCAACGAAGTGAAGTAAAAGGTTTATAACTGATTGTTCCTGAAACAGTCAGTATCGGTCCTATATTTGTGATTCCCGAGCACTTGCGAAAGAAGAGATCTTTAAACATCATTTGAACTACAAAGAATCATGTTTTGATAATGCACTCATGAAACAAAGGATGCCAAGCAGCACTCTCTCCATCAATTGTTAGATGGTCAGCACTCTTTGCTTTCTCCTTCACACTCAGAACATTCCTCTATCGGATCAAGAGCAAGTCATGCACTCATGCATTGTGATTGTGGGCCTAGCTAATGAAAATTAGGATTTGATGGAATCAACAGGATATCATTTGTAACAAAGTAAGGGCCAGGTAACAAAGTCAACATCTTAAGGTTAGCCAAACTAGTCTCCATTTAAAGGTTAAATATCCATAAAAGCCTTTTTTTTTGGCTCAATAAGTCATTTAATAAGATAAATTTTTCATAACTTGATTTACAAACCTTAGTTCAAAAAACAAGATCTTTGTATTATCAAAAAATAAACTTAAAAATCACCCATTATTAAAATCTAAAGAAAAGTAAAAGAATCAAATTTTTTACTGGTTAAAATAGACCTAAGATTATGATGAGAATAAAAAGCTGTATCATGTAGAATCTGCGCATTACAAAGAGTTTGATATATTAACAAATCTTAGTCCATAAAAGATTTTTTCCCTTTAGCCAATTAATAAGACAAGTTTTTCCCTGACTTAATTTACAAACCTTAGTTCAAAACCCTAGCCTATAAAAGATTTTATCTTGACTCAATCTTTGAATCAACAAGAAAAGATTTTTGCAACTTAATTTACAAACATTAGTTCAAAAAAAAAAAAATGATAGTTGTATTGGGATTCAAAATCAAAACTTGCATGTATGTATAGTGTAAAGAAAAAGCATCCAATTTTTTAAAGGGAAAATTTGATTAAAGAAGATTAAATTTCAAATGAATTGCAAAATATAACGTAACACTTCTTCCATAAAGATGCTATGGTGTAGTATTCCAAAAAATTTTGATTTATTAATGCATAAATTCATTTTAATGGGGCAACTCACATAGCTGTGGAACATCTCTATAGCTTTATCAGCCGCCTCAATGGTGCTCATGGTGATAAAACCAAAACCACGACTTTGATCTGTTTCTCTGTTGTAAATCACCTATGCAAAAACAAGAAAATATTTATCAAAACAAGATGGCATAAAATCGATTGCAAAAACATCTAATAATAAATATGAATTGCAGAGTATCTGCTCAACTTCAATCTATAACACCATGACAATATCTTCTAGTTACTTTCCAACAAGTAAATTTTGACAGAAATATATTGAATCAATCAGAAGAGCCATAAGGAAATGCATTATGATTGAAGCCAGTTTATCAAATGATGCAACCATCTCTTGATTAAAAATTAACGAAATCGAAGAGAATAAGAGAAAAGTTTGTCATTACCTATCAGAAATAATCTCAGGGCCTGCTTTGATCAGTAACATAAAGCAACCATGCCCGAAATGGCTGACAATTACCAGAATGCTGATTCTAAATAACACAGATTGCTCACTTAAATTTTGAAGAATCTCAAATTTCAACTTGAGTTGGATTCCATAAATGGTTATCATAGAATCGCTGTTTTTCTTTTTTCTTTTTTGAGTTACACACTACTGTATGTCTTCCACTAAAATCTAACAATCCAAAATCTAAATCAAAACAACATTTTCTTAGACCAAATTTTAGAGTTAGAGAATCTTGCAATATAAAAGTCACGAAGGATTCAATGGAAGAGAAATGGGAAATAACATAAGGCAGATGAATATCAAAAACAAAACAAGCTGAATCACACGCTAATACCTGTAGCACATTATTGAAATCAACCATGTGAGATGTGCTCAAAAGAAAGAAACCATTCCATACCTCAGCAATCTCTACAATCCCAGCCTGGTCAAAAAGCTTGGCAAGGCTCTCACTGTCCATATCATAGGTAAGATTCCCAACAAATAGCTTCGCCTCCTCTGGCGGTTCGGGGTAACTTTCCTCCACCACACCACCCTCATCCCCTCCAACCTCTTCCACTCCCTCCACCCTAGCCTCGGGTCCCTTCTGCCACTCCTCGTACTCCTCCTCCGCATTCTCCCACTCCTCTCCCTCCACCTCCACCTCCTCTCCTTCGTCTACCATCACCTTGGTCTCCTTGTCCTCCTCCACTTCGTCTACCATCACCTTGGTCTCCTTGTCCTCCTCCACTTCGTCTACCATCACCTTGGTCTCCTTGTCCTCCTCCACCGCCACCGTGGCCTCGTTGTCCTTCTCCTCCTCCCCTTGCTGAGGCGCCCAGTCGGAGGTCCTGGCCACGAGGGGCGCCAAAGGCAGGGTCTTCCGGAGGGAGAGGCAGATGGGTCTGGAGCAGAGGCGGAGGAACGCGCGACGGTGGTGGTGGTGTGCGGTTATTCTGGTGGAGAGAGCGCCGGGGAGGGCGGCGAGGCACCACCCTTCCCTGGTCATTGCGGAGGAAGCAGCGGTGGCGGCCATGGATGTGGCGGTGGTGGTGCGAAGGAGATAAGAGGAAGGGAAGAGAAAAAGGGGATAAGAGAAGACGGCGGTGGTAAAATCGCTTCTGTGCCGCCGCAAGGGTAGTGGTCGGCTGGTTGAAAAAATACGTCTTTTTTAAGAATACTAAAATTTAAAAAAAATATAATTTTCAACTTCAATTTAAATTAAAAATTACTTCCAACATAATAAATTTATAAGAAATTTCTAATGCAACTTTTTAAAAAGGAACTCAAAAGATATTTAAGACTTAATTGTGGTTTTTGAAAATAAATGAAAAAAAAAAATCTGAAAAAATTTATTATTAAAATGTTAAAAATTTAGAATATTTTTAAATTTTTTAAAATTAAATATAAATTTTCTTAAATTTTCATAAGGTATGTAAATGATTCCATAAAATTTTTCATCTTCAAATTTTTAACATTTCAATAATAAAAAAATTTTAAATTTTCTTTTTTATTGATCTTCAAAAGATACAAACCTCTCTTAAAAAGATGTTCGATAAAAAAAAATTATTTTTTGCTACTTCTAAAATTAAAAGAACTCCAAAAAAAATCATAGTTATAAATCAAAATAAGACTTGAACAATATTTTTTTAGTAAAAAATTGAAATCAAAACCTTAAAATCTCAATAAGGAATGTGGTGGTGGTGGAATTCTAAGAAATCTAAGAAAAGATAACTCGTCACCATGACCTCATACAAAACTTAAAAAATAAAAATTTAATAAATGAAAATTTAAAAATAAAAAATTCTAGACCATTAGTTGGTTACAGAAATTTAAGAAAATTTGTATATAAATGTAAAATAAATTTATAAATATTAAATATAAATATTTTTTCAAATATAATTTTTAAATAAAAATTTTAAAATAACAATATAAACAGCTGAATACTTCGTTAATTTATTAGTACAAGTAATTATAATAACTTAAAAAAATTTATTGATTTATTTTAAAAAATTTCAATACTAAAAGTTATTCAAAATTTATTACAATAATTTTTTTATAAAAAAGATAATTATTCGATTAAAAAATCAAAAGATCGATTCTTGTATCAACAGGCAACGTGTGAATAAGAAATTATGTTTTATTCAAAACATTAAATGATAAATTATGAAATTAACACACCCGAAGGCAACAAGCAATGAGAGACTCTTCCATCCGATGAGATCTATCCTCAATTCATCAATTTGAATCCTTTCGGTTACATTTCTATTAAGTTAAATCAAAGTAACTTCTCTTATGGAAAACCTACGTTGTTCTTCATCAATCATAAGGTTTGTTAACTTTTGTTAATGGTAATGTAAAACCTCTTACTATTTACCTATTTGAAAAAAATAGCAAAGAAAACAATTTACAACAAAACCTTGAATATGAATCTTGGATGAAAACTAATGGATTGATTAGGGCTTGAATGCACAACTCCCCAAGTGAAGAAGTGGTAAGCACTGTTGTGAGAGGCAAACGACTTCACAAGAAGTTTAGGATATCATAGAGAGTTCATTTTCCAAATCTTCGATTGAAAGGAGTTTTTTCTTGATCAGTAAACTCCAAGGGATGAAAAGAGCGACTTTTAATAATTTAGACGAATATTTTGCTTATTTTAAAAAAATCTGTGATGATCTTTTTGTCATCAACAAACCTATGGATGATGACAGTATGGTGTATTAGCTCTTGAATGGTGTTGGAGAAAAATGAGCCCTTTGAAGCCACCCTTGCCTTCCTATGAGACTTTAACTGACATGATTAGAAGCTAGGAAAAGAGAAACAATATTAAACAGAGGCTACCACAGAAATGATATATTACACCAAACAACTGAAACACAAAGGAAAAACTAAAAGCCCAAAAATAACTGATGAGTTCCAAGGGCAGAAAAATGACTCTGGTCGTCTTTCGTTCTCAAAGGACGTGGAGGTGGAGAGCCTCCTCAGCAAGGGGGAAGACCACAAACAGTTTATGAAGATAAACACAGACCTACTTGTCAAATTTGTGATAAAATTGGTCACTCTACGAATAATGCTCAAGCTTTGGCTGCTCTCAACTTTGAAGGAAATAACATTGGAAAAACCTGCGTACAACGATGGAGATAAAGGACGGAATATGTTGCAATGGTTGTGAATACCCTAATAACTTCTCTCCAACCGATCTTCTAGTCTATCACTCAAATCTCAGGGAGAAATCACTTCATCTCCCACTCTTTTAAGCACACTCATCGTGAATTTGCTCAATCATCTTCACTTGACAAAGAAAGACTATGTAGAGGCTAGGTTACAATCTTGTCAAGCTTACATTTTCGTTATGAAATCAATTATAGCCATAATCAAACAACTACTACATGAATATTATGGAGAGAATCTACCATAATCTAAATGAAATGTCTAACCTAAACCACAAAGGATAGCATACAATAACCTAACTTCCCAATGCCAATCTGATTTTGCTCCCACCTGTTTCCAACTCCTCCCTTCAAATGAAAAAATCTGAAATAAAATTCGAGCATGAATAAATAAGTTTTGAAACCACATATCTGTTCCTGATTGACAATGGATTCTACTGTAATAACCTCAAAGTATTCCAGTATCGGCATCCTCCAGCACTTTGAAAAGTAAATATGAAAAAATATATCACAAGTTATAGAGTCAGTGTACACACTCTTGGATCTGGAAGTGCATATAACAAGTATTTCCCGTCCAACTTCTTTCCATAAAAGTGCATTTTACATAGGAAGAATAGAAAGGAAAATTTACTTGCTTTAAAAAGGATGCATTAACAATTACAAAATTGGAGCAGATTCTTGTTCATCTGAAGCTGGGAGTGTCTGAAGTGCCTTTAAAGGATTTGTAATAATACCATCAACTAAACCATAATCTTTAGCCTCTTTGGCACTCATGAAGAAGTCACGATCAGTGTCTTGGTTAATCCCTTCAAGGCTTTGGCCAGTGTGGTAAGCAAGGTATCCATTCAAATTATTAGCCTTGTGGTGCAACATCTCATTTGTCTGATGAAGCAAGAATTTAAATCAGAAACCACCTTAGACAGAAATCAAATGGACAAAACCAACAAAAAGAAACAAAAGAATCAGTATGATGTAAGTTTAGCATATAAAATCCACAATATATCTAGAATATACATTTTTTTTCAGTAATAAGGATTAAAAGCAAAAATACCTAGATGTCTATGTGGGACTGTCCATCTTGAGCTCTGCCAAGAGGTTGACGAATCATTATCCTTGAGTTGGGTAACCTGTACCTATTTCCTGCAAGTAGCAAAAAGTCATTTTTTTAATCAAAGTTTAAGGAACACGTTCTTGAATAAAACCTTCTAATGTTTCTGAATGTAGACTGTACCTTCCATACCAGAGCTAAGTATGAAAGCACGCATGCTGTTGATGAAGCAGCACACGGTCAGTACAATTGAAGGAAATATATCCATCCAATATGATCCAGAGGATTCAATATAAAGAACCGAAGAAAATGTTACACACCAAGTGCCTTGCACGGAAGGGCCAATACTTTATCAGTAATATTTAAGAATGAAAAAATCTCGGTTTGTGCTACTGGTACAGTACCCTTTTCATCATTCCTAGGTAAAGTTTGATTGCACTAATCAGAAATTTGGACCATTAACCCCAATTTTAGTGTTACATAACCTGAAATATGCACCCCAAATATAGAGAGGTGTTCTTGAAAATCGAAAATTCAATTTGTTATTAAACAACATGCAGATTCTTTCACATTCAATGTCTAGGAAACTGGTCTTCCAGAATCCCATTATGTACTTTGAATTCCATTTGCAGTTTTGCTTTAACATCCTTTATCCGTACATTTAATAACTAGTCATCCAGGAAGGAGAAAAACTTGGATGCAATCGCTATCCCATAATGTAGAAAGTGCACTGCACAGGTGATCTTTTATTAAAATCATTCAATGTTACTCTATTGATATATTTCCAATCTTGGTCTATTATCATGATGATTAAAAATTTGGGAAAAAGAAACAGAATTTGATTAATAAAGCTAAGCAAGTAAAATGTAAATTAATCAATCAGGTCAATATCAGGTTTACCAAGAGACATAAAAATCCTAGGTTCTGTATTTTGTGTTGAAACACGAAGAAATGAGGACCATGTGGCCAATGGAGAAACTGCTGGTTGAGGTCCCTTCTTTCTATCAATCCTTATTCTGCATCCCCATCTTCTGACTTGTCACAACAAAAGTGGAAGCTGAAAGAATATTCCTACGCAACCCTAGTCTATAAACTCAACCAACCACTTAATGATTCTATTGAGCACGAGGAATAAGATAAAAGATTGGATTTATTATTAACAAAGATAATATCACTTTATATAGGGACTACATAAACATGACAAAGTATACTTAACCAATATAAGACTAAACCCACACACAATATAAGTTTTAATACATACGTAACTCTAGCACTCTCCCTCAAATTGAAGCATTCAACTCATAATAAACTCATATATAACAAATCATAATAAGATAAATAAAGAAGATACATAATAGATGTCAAATAATTAATAGTAACATTGTGCAAGCAACACAAATGGTTAAATCTTAATTAATTACACAATAATAGGTGTATACTCAATTTTGTTGTTGACATCATTAGATTTAGTCAACACACGAATACCTATACATACTAAAAAGCTAACACAACATACTTTCATAAATATTATCATCAATCGTCCAATAGCAAACACTTAATGTGAATTTTTAACTTGAGGTATTATACAAAATCTAAATCTCATGAAAAAAAATACAACTTTGATGGAACAACACTTTTACAATGTGAACACTCACATGAGAAAAATAAAGTAATTAATTGGATGATTGATAATAGAGTAATAAATATTTTGTCTTTTTTCCCTTTTAATTATTTAATTATTTTTATATCTTTTCAAATAAAGGAGTAAATGATAGTGATTTTATATCCAATGAAATGAGAATTAGGATGAGTCAAATACAAGAATGCAAGACTTCTTGAATATTCTCCTTTCTCGATTAATGGACCACATTCAAGTTAATGGAACACTCAAAAGTGCTGCAAGTGCAAGAGGCAACCTAGGATCACGCATACTTATTGATTTGCAGGTGCCTCTTTTGCCTCGAAACCATAGTCGTGTTGAATCTTGCATGCCCCTCCCCTCACACCAAAGAAATGGAATGATTTGGTTTGATAGTGTTCTAAGCAAACAAATAATTATAGTAAAAACCAATTAATTGAAAGAAAATAAAAGAAGCGTCCTTCTTACCTAGTAGCCAATCCAACACAGACTGTTGAAATGTTAGGGCGGATGTGCCTCATAGTGTCAAATATGGTCATACCTTTAGAACATGGTACAGCCTTATAAGTCAATCAAATAACTCCAAAGTGCGCTGTATATTATGTAATCACTGGTTAAAGTGTCAAAAGTCATTACCAACTGTGACTGAACCTCCTGGTGAATTAACATACATGATAATATCCTACAAAAAGTTAAAGAGAATTGATGAGTCATTTGCATAATACATTTGTATGCCTACAGAAAATAATTTTCTTGAATTAATAGTAAAAACAAAAAAGAAAGAAAGATATGTATATTATTTTGCTGCTAATAAAAAATATAACACTAAAATGACACTGGACTCGACCAATTCAAATCTTATACCTTATCTTCAATGTAAATAAACTACAACAGAATGAATTTTTCACTCAAACAAGAACAAGCAAATGACACGAAAGAATAGTGATGCTTCATGTCAATAACAATATAGAGAAATATCCTGTGGTATCCCAAGATGTCTCTCTCTTAGAAAGTACTTTTTCAGTAATTGCAAGTGTTTTCCAGATTAAACCTTACCATCCATGTGTTTGAACAAAAGGTAAAGATTTAAGGATTTCAATACCCAATAAAATTGTATGGTACGCTCAAAGGTGCCGTAGACTTTTCCTAAGATATAATAGATGCTCATGTAGTATCTTAGTGGAATCATAAGAAACAACAATGAATAATTCACTTGAAGCAAACCAAATCAAGTTCAATAAAGCTAGGGAATACGGGCATAATATCTACACATTACATAGTTGTCTTGATGGCATAGTGGCATGGGAATATATTCAGCTTGGAGAACATGAGTGGTAACGTATGGGGTGCATTGGTTCCACATTTTCAACTCAAACTTAGAAAACAGAAACTATATATGTAATATTTGATGTAGTAGTGTTTTCTCCAATCTCCAAGATCAAGAATGATGACAGTTGCATGTCACATTAGAAGAATGTACAATGTGTAGGATAAGACCTTAAAAATGCACTCCTTGGTCTATACATTATCTAGAGGTGGTGGTCAGTAAATCTGAGAAAATCATGGACTAGAAAACACTCTGGCACACAAATATGAGCCTCAAAGGTTTCGTTTGTCTAGGCGTTTTTATAAAGTAAGTTGAGTTTCACAATTTACAATAAAATACATGATTTACAATAAAAAAGTAATGATATTGGTTTGATTTTATGAATAATAAAAAAATGTAAAAATTATTTAGTAAATGTACTAAACGTTGTGAGGCATAATAAAAAATATGGTTACATGGTATCAAAACATAGGAACAACACAACTAAGATGCAGAATTGTCTAGGTCGCCCCACCACTTGCTAGTGAGAGGAAGGAGGGGGGACGGTGATGTGGGCGTACCTGGTCGACGATCTTTAGGGCGAGAATCTTGATGGCGAAGGGCTGTCCATTGAGGACATTTACTGGCTTGCTCGACCTTGCCGAAGTCCCCCTCCCCTAGCATCCTCCCTATCTCGTACTTGCCAATACTCAATCCCTTCCCCCTCTCCAGCCTCTCTTCCTCCCCTCCGCCGACTCCCCTCACCATTCAAATAGAAGGCCGATCGGAGCAGAGTAACCACACCACCGCCGACGGCAACACAACCACCAGAAGAACCTTGCTATTTATCGTCAGCGGGATGGAATGGGAGGTCCGTACCCTGTTCTCCGCGTTCCCTTCGGTTCCTCCACCACCACCACAACCAGCTCCCCTCCTCCTCGGAGCGCACCGCTTGTCTTCTGCTCCGCGGCACGTTCGCCAGCACTTGCACGCCAGATAGATCCTCCCCCCCTCCGAACAGATCGGGAGCCTCCGGACCGGAAGAGTCATTGGACGAAGCGGAGGCATTGAGGCGGCGACGGCAGCGGCGGCGGCGGACGGCGCTTACGATGAAGAGCGCGCGCGCGCGCAAGAAACGGTTTCAATTCTTGTTTTAAATAATTACTACTTGTCTTTTTTAAAAATAATTTTTAAAATATTTAAAATTTATTATATAATTAATTAAAAAATTAATGTAAAATTATACTTTAAAATTATTTATTTTAAATTTTTATAAATTCTCTTTACATCCATATACAGTTTTTTTTAATTTCTACCCATTCTCTCAAAATTTTCTTGATTTCTTGAATTTCTATTTCTTTTTCCATAAAATGCTAAACAGACAAATCGGACTTTCATTTTCCTGAAAATAAAATGTCTCATTTTCTCTTTCTCTCTCTATTTGTTTTCAAAAATTTATATTCTGTCAGTTCTATTTTCAAAAAAACTTTTTTAATCAACATTACATAACTTTGAAAGTGAAATTTATTAATTTAAAATTAATAGGATAATTAAATTAAATCAATAAACGATTAAAAAGAGGAAAAATGAAATTCCAATAAAATAATTTAAAAAATCAAAATATATGCATAGCAAAATGTAGTTAATAATTATTGATCAAAAGAACGTTACTGTTAACATCAATCAAATTTAAATATTTTTTTAAATGAAAATTTTATCATGTATTTTGAATAATAATTTTTAAAAGATGCAAATTTATAATAAAGAAAGCTAAAAAAAAGAATTTTTTCAACATTTAGATATTTAAATAATAATAAACAAAAAAAATTAAGATCCACTAAAATTGAAGGTTTCAGTGGACCGTGCTAGCATAGCACGACCTGAAATTTTCATGACCCAGACATTATTCGTGTCGTGTCATGCTATGTCTTATACAAATATTTCTGACTTAGACACGATCCAGTGGTAGGCATATTTGGATCATGTCAGTCAACAATACCGTTAATTGTTTTAAATCGTGTTAGGTTGTGTCGAATTGTGTCGACCCAGTTTGTTTTTTTATTTTATTTAATAATTTAATATTAATATTATATATTTATATGATTATAATAAGTTTAATAATTAATATAGATTAAGTAAATAACGGTTTAATATGTTGGTATATAACAAATATTTTTATTGTGATAGAAATTACATATTTTACCTTATTTTCCTTAGACAGTAGTTTATTTTGCTGATCATTGTTTTACAGTGAAATGAATTTTGATTTTATTTGTACTGATATTTTGCGCACAAGGTTTCGAAGTGAAAATGTGTGGTGATGGTAGTTTCGAAAGTTTACTTTTAATGTTACAGTAAAAAAATTATTATAATCATATTCTACTATAATTACTTTACACAATTAATAATGTACAATAAAAATTGTCTCACCTAATTAACAAATACAACATTATAGCTATACTTGTAGTTATTAATTACCTTTGATGATTAATTAATCAGGATGGTTAATTATAATGTAGAAAAGAGTAAACTAGATAGCCCCAGCAAGAGAAAGTCTTAAACAAATTAAAACCATACATTGACTGAATTAATTGAGTAATCCTTAAGAACTTATTAATTTATTTAAGAGTTATTTGTTATGCATCTTTGTTTCTTATTATGCACTTCAACTGTGTGTTTGATAACATTTACCAAATAATGTTAACTTTCTACGTTAAAAAATTAAATTAAAAACTTATATCGTAAATTATGTAATTTTAAAAAAAATGTAAACCTCACTCGTACCTAACTCTACCTCTTACTTAGTCTTTATCTAATAGGTAAAATTAGGTAATGTAAAGTTTATATTTTTTGAGAAATTATATAATTTATGATGTAAACTTTTGATATAATATTTTAAATATAAAATATAAAAATTATTTAAAAAATATTACTATACGAATGTGATGCATATATAGTAAAAAAGAAGAAGTATACAATGTTCACAGTTTAAACAAATACACTTTTAAACAAACACTACTTAATATCATTAACCACCAATTAGGTAACGTTTGCAGGAGAGCAATTAAATATATGTAAATATATATATATATATATTGTCTATAGGGTGGAATACAATTAATATTATTATAAGGGTAGAAAGTGTTGGGTAAGGAAAATTTAATTTAGGGCATGTACGTAACTTTTTTATGGTAAAATTAAATATAGAAATTAAACATATAACAAGCAAAGTACACTAAACTTTTTACATAGTAAACTTTCTAGTGTGAGGAAGAAAAACCACGAGACCTATTAGTTTACTTCTAAATCTTCTATTATAATTAAATTATAGGTATATAAGGTCTTCTCTAATGATTAATTAAAAAAATTACACATTCACTATTCTCAACAACCAATGACACAAAATAACAATACAAAGAGGCACACAGATTTACCCAATTTGGCTATTCACGTTTCAGAGTTTTCTACTATCACTACATAGCTCCTAAAATCACAAAACTTGGCAAGAATGAAACTCCACGAATCCCTAAACCACCAAAAAAATTTCAGCCAAAGAGGACTTTGTTTCACCCCTCAAACTGACTTTCTACCAAAAGTGCACATTACATAATTATAGTGACGAACTACCTCTGAAACTCTTTTTGAATTTGCCTTTTCACTATTTTGATCACCGATCCAACCGTCTAATACAAAGAATATCAAACCGTGACTTTGTTAAATTTTCAACTTGATTTGACTACAAACACCCTTTTGATTAGCTCTATGATCAAAATGATGTAACAGCAAAAGAGATAGACGAAAATCAAGTACCACTTCTCTTGTGAAAAACAAAAGGTTGTGTTATCTTCTCTTTCTTCTTCCATGAACCCTAATAGGATTTTGTGAAAAATTACATCAAGGTCTTTACGATATAATAAAATATCATAATGGAATCATTTGCCATGTAAAGAGAAACCCAGCACAAGACAACAATTGCAAGAGTTGAGAAGTGTGTATAAATAGATAGATTGATAGACAGACAAACAGATATAGATAGACATACAATATATATATATATAGATATAGATATATAGATACAGATATAGATATATATATGTATGTATGTATGTATGTATGTATAGATTACATCAAACGTGGGCTTGCAACAAGTACAAGGTGTGACTTCTTGGTCACGGCTAATCCAACAACACTCACACCCTGTGGCAGGTCAAAGTCGAATTGATGCAGTAAATTTGCCACCACACACTCGACGAGGGCAATGGCAAAGTTCATCACAGGGCATGTCCTTCGACCGGCGCCAAAAGGTATGAACTGCAAGTCCAATCCCCTAAAATCGGGTGGATCATCAACTTCAAGCCTCTCTGGTAAGAATTCATGGGGCTTCTCCCACCACTCCAGGTCTTGTGCAATCGCCCAACAATTGATCATGGCCACTGTGCCCTTTGGGATGAAGCCCTTGCCTTGGATCTCGACGTCTAAGATGGGGAGTGCGAGGGCTTCTCTATCTCAAAAATTTTTATCTCAAGAATTCATCTAGTTTTACCTGAACTTTTGGCACAAGGATTTTAGGATTTAACAACTGACCCCAAAAATTATCTTTCTTGCAAGCAAAAAGACATCAATGTAAATTGAGAAAACTAATCATGTATAAACTCCAACGCAAAATTTCTGCTATTTTTAAATTTATCTTTGGTATAGCTAAGTTACTCGGTGCGTGTACGTACATGCAATGTACAGGAGAATCCTAAAAGTTTTTGGAAAAATTCTCGGCTATGTTA
>JAMKPZ010004690.1:0-25588 GCA_024699675.1 Amphibolis antarctica | reverse complement strand
TATTGAAGAACTGAAATACACAAGTATAAGAATCCTTAAAATATTAGATCGTTATAAAGGTATAACATGAAAAATATAGATAGCATCAGACATCCCAATAGGACAGAGTAGAAATTTGTTTAACCATATGATTCCAATTTAGATTTTGAAGCAAGTGTTAATGTGAGTATGAAACCCAAGTCGTGGCGAAGAAAATCAACTGCCAATTGAAGTTGGATGCTGCTTTTAAAATTCTGATCTACATTCTGAAAGAAACATGCTTGAATTTCATAAATACATTCAGGATGCAGTATGTGCTCATGTGCAATGTCAGCATAAACCTAAAAATCCTGTAATTAAATCTGTAATAGTGAAATTATTGGTTTAATATTTGAACATTTATTATTGCTGATAGTACTTTTTTGTTTTATTTGTAAGGAAAATTTAGAACATTCAATAAATACCAATCAATTCTCACTTCACGTGTGCACCAATTTTAATCTAAAAGGTTCTTTCCATTTCTGATAACCTTTCCAGAAAAGCTAACTTCATGGCGAAACGTGAAAAGTTACCTTCCAAGTATATTTTATAGAAGTTATTTTTAAGATTTAAGTTTTATTTAACAAATTTTACATGTTCGGTGAGTTTAAAGTTTACCATTTTTTGAAAATCAATATAATTTTCAAGGTAAATTTTTTATTTATTTTTTATTCTAACAGTTACCGTAAAAAGTTTTATTTTTGTTATACTATTTATTAAAATATATATTTTGTACAATATAAATTCTTATAAATTTTATTTTCAAACAAATGAAGTTTTAATTGAACAGATAGATTCTGATTGTAGTAAATAATATAAATAATATGTACTTAGAAAATTTATATATAGATTGTTTGTGCACCAAGAATTTGTAAAAATTAAATATTTTACTACTTCGTAATCCTATAAATAAGAAAAATTTGTATATAAGGTTGTAATGCTACTTTTTTCTCAAAAATCTTAATATTTGTTCTAATTAATTGTACCCTATTTTATTCAAAACTTTCTAATTCATATTCTTTTGTTGTGATTCAAAAAAAATGAAAAAAAAGGGAGTGGTGATTCAAAAAAATTAAAAAATGAAATTCTCTAACATAAATTTATGACGAATTAGCATAACATATTCTTTTGTAGCTACAGGGACTTTGGGCAATTGTATCTTACCAAGCATATATGGATTATGGATAACATTTACCCATTTAACTAAAAAAAACTTAATACAACAAGAACGATATTATTTCTAACACTTACCCATTTAACTCAATTATGGTTTTTTTTAAAATGTGATGTGATTAACATTTGATGAGTTCTTTACTAATGATACTTGAACTAGTCATATCATGATATCTCAATGTTCATGCATCGATCATACTAAATCCATATGAAAAATATTTACACTTGCATTTATGCTTACATCTACATTATTTTTATTGATTATTTTTGAAAGCATGCAACTATAAGAAAATTTCTAAAAATTTCATAATCGAGTCATAGATAAAGCTTCGATTGAAATGCGAAGGTATTAATTACAAGGTTTTTTAAGGAATCATTTATTGATAAACAAAAGTAATTAAATAAGTTGGATTATTATATTAAAATAATTTTGTCATTACAAGGATACTATACAGTACATGAGAGGAGTGATACAGTTTATTGAATTTGCTAAGATTTATGGATCTCATGATGGATTGATCAAGTATTCATGTTTAAAATGTGTTAATTCACTCTTACAAGATCCTAAAATTGTACAAGAACACTTATTTTGAAATGAAATTCTTCAAAATTACACAACATGGTGTTATCACAGAGAAGTTGCATCGAAAAAAGTTCAAATTCCTAATGTAGCTGTTAATGATGTCAATGTTGATTCAAATTATCATAATTATGATGATTTGAATGAGTTGTTTGAAGACATTAATGACATGGTATAAGGTTTTGAAGAAAGACAAGAGAGTGTTGAAGATGAAAATGATAATGTCAAGGCATTTTATAATAGTTTAGATGATGTTAACCAAGAGTTATATCCAAGATGTGAAAAGTATACAAAGTTAACTTTTATAGTTCAACTGTTTCATATAAAATACTTAGATCAGTGGAGTAACAGCACATTTGATATGTTGTTTGGACTACTTAAGAATATCTTTCCAATAACAACTTTACCAAGTAATATGTATGAGTTAAAAAAGATGATTAAAAACTTGGATCTTCATTATGAAAGAATAGATGCATGGTTGTAGTTCATATTATAGGATTATTTAGTAGTTAACTTACATGGTTGTAGTTCATATTTTTCAAATTACCATTTTCTCTATTTTCAAGAGATACAAACCACCCTTAAATCGCCTCCTAGCTTTTCCCAAATTTCAAGGTAGATTTTGAAGAACTATTTTTGTTTCCTTTCCATACATGCACGATGAAAGTAAATTAAATATCATGTCTTCATTGGAACAAACACCTTCATGACTTATGGTCAGTTTTTCTTTTGTATTTCATATAAACTGATGCTTTATTATTTTTTGAGATTCTGAATTGTAATATTAGCAGGTCGTTGGTTTTGAGGTTTTCCAACCTGCTGCCCTTGAATTCTGTGCAAAGGTAACTACTTAAATAATTTTTAGGTTGCTGATGATTGAAGTTCTATTTTTCATTGCAGAGCAGTTTGGTAATTTTTTGGAGATCATATTTTTCGGTATTTTTATCATTAACAATGGTTTTTGAGCTTTAAATGGACAGTTTGAATGCCTTGTTTCAATGTGTAGTGAAGGTGTTAAAGATGATGCATTTATGTAGTTTTCTATGTAACACTATTCTGTCTAAGATCTTTTAGACAAAGCTGCAGTTGCATCAGTGTTTGATACCAGTGTTGGAAATTTTTTTGTGAAAGTACACAGCCTAATCTTGCATTTGAGTATTTATACGAAGAAATTGGTTGTGTAGTTTCAAAGTTTTGAATTTTTAAAGTAGGCGGTGTTGCGCATGCAGCTACACAAGATTTGATCTTATTTTGCAAGCATTTTCCTTGGAACGTTTAGTGAATCAATTTTCCAATGCATATTTAAGATTGAAATTCCAATTTTTCTTCAAATAGTTATGGATTTTTGAAGTTGAAGAAGTTTTTGATTTTTACCATAGAACTGTTGTTGGAAACTGTGAAACTGTAATTGGAATTTTCAAGTTCAAAACTCTAGTCCTCCACCAGATTTCTTCTTTTTATGAGATCCGAAGGTTCGGTCGGTAAGGTGGTCTATTCACAAAACTAACTTTAATAATTCTATTCAACTCTTGAAGTTAACTGAAACCAATCCTATACAAGACCTAAATGTAAAATGAAAAAGGTTGTTTAGATTTTTACCCTTTTGAAACTTCCAACACTAATTTGAACCCCACTCTGGCAGATGAATCTTGATAAGATTTTGCCCACTCTGTACCTAAACTAAGGTAATAAAAAAATCGCATTCCAAGGTGATTACAGAAAAGTGTTCCTATGTAAGTATTTACAAAAAATTATTTTTACTACAGGTGTTAATATTGAATGACTAACATTTGGTCTTAATGTTTTGTTTTTCTTCTTGCAAATCTCAATCAAAAATAAATTTTTCCAATTCATTTTTACAGCAAGTGTTGTAAGATAAAAATAGACCCATATGATTATAAGAATAAAAAATTATAATATAAGAACATGTTTATTTTCTCAAAAAACTGAATACAATTTTCTTGGTTTTTACAAAGCCTATCATATCAAACTGAATACAATTTTACAATGTCTAATGGCAGTTTCATTTGAGGTCAAAAGAATTATCAGACAACTTTTTTTGTTGTCACTCCCCTTTTCTCCGGTCACATATGGTTAGAGGTTGCCATTTTTCTGAAAATTCCATCCAATATCCAAATTAGAATCATAATTTTTAAGTTCTTGTTGATAAAAAGTATGTTTGAAAATTATTAATTTCTGCATGTAAAAAATTTATTAATTTCTGCTACTTATTAAGTTAAGGGTATTAATTTGCTATTTATTAGAATTATTTTTTATGTTTTATGTTGTATTTGAAATTTTTAATTTTAATATTATATGTTATCTCACTATTCTAAGAAATATGAGCAGAAGGCAAGTACAAATGAAGTCAATACTGCAACTAGTGGAAGAAGAACAAGAGAACCTGCACTGTTGGCTAAAATTGAAAGATTAATATTATGAGAGAAATTTATAGTATTACTCAATGAAATGCATCAACTCATAGAAAGGGAAGGAGGTCAATTATCTGTTTATAGCAAAAAGATGTGAAATATTACTAATAATGATTCATGATTGGCATTATATGCCTGATATAAATAAAGAGGATGTGTTTCATAAAATTTTGGTGTAATTTCACTTTTTTAAAAATTCATTGATCTAATGTTCATAGTTATATTACATTATATTCAATTTAACTTCTTTTAATGATTTCATGGGAAAAATTCGAGTTACCACTAGAAGGACTAATAAAAGTATGGATAATGAGGTTTTTATGTAAAGATTGGAGGAATTGGAAATATAAATTGTGGCAACAATACATTAAAAGTAAGAATAAAAATGATCCACCAAATGATTATTGCGTCATACTAGATCAATGGTGTGAATTAAAACATTATTGAAACTCCGACGAATTCAAGTTATTGTTCAAAATTATTTATATTCAAAATATTAATGATATGAATTTATAATAGTTTGATATGTAGTGCAATTATTTATATTCAATCTTTTGGTGTTGTTTATGCAGTTAAAAAGTGATAAAAATAAGGATAATCAAAAGATGCTTTAATCACAGCATCACGTCGGCCAAAAAAGTTTTGCTCGATTAGCTTATGAACATGTAAGTAACATATGTTGTATTTGAAATTCAAATTTATAATTTTTTTGAGTATAGACTAAGTCTTTATACGTAATAATCATGTAGAAGAAGAAAACTGATGTTCAATTAGATAGAAGTGAACTTTATGTCATAAGCAGAACAAGAAAAAGATGGAAGTATAACTGATCTCATATCACAATCACAAGTAGTATGTATTTTGACATTATTTTTTTAATTATTTTGTCATTATTATATTTATTTTTTATTTTTTTTATTATCCATGTTGTGTAGGATGAAATTCAACGACTTAAACAAAGCTAAGTTGAAGATCAAGGAAGCAATTCAAATGTTACTGATTTTGATATTCTATCACAAGTGCTTAGCAAAGAAACACATGGTCGAGTACGGGGATTGGGATTAGATCTCACTCCATCACAAGTGTTAGGAAAAAATCCACGTAAATCATCCACACAACATTACACATTAGTAGACGACAATGAGAAGTAAGCTGATCGTAATAAAATGCATCAATTTGAAGCCGAAATAGCTAAAATAAGAAGTCAAATGAAATATATGCAAGAATTACTTCTCTAACAGGTAATACTAGATAAATATTGTTACATAAGTTATCTTATAATCATATATATTTGTTAATATTAATTTTTCATCTTTTTTAATAGACATGTGGTACCATTCAAGTATCAATTGATCAATGTAGACCGTCATTGTCTCAAATACCTATTGAAGAGGTAAATTATTAGTATTAAAATTTCTATGTTATTATTGATTGTTTATATTACAATATTTTTGTTAAATATTTTTTCATGGAAGCAATGTATATCATGTAAAATTACAAACGGTGCATCCATCTTAGTTAAAGGAATGTTATTAAGTGAAGATCCCAATAAAAGGATTGGGGAAACTTTGCCTAAGATGGTGTGAAGTTGTAATTAAAGTTGTTTTGAATTATAATGCACCTTTATTATGGCCTTATGGAAGAAATAAAAGAATGAGAGATGTAATAGGGTCTAATATTGCATGGCCTCATAGTTTAGTAAGTATATTTATTGTTGTTATAATTAATTTATTACTTAAAATTTGAATGATATTTATTTTTGTGTTATTGTTTATTATTGTTGTAGGTGGAACCTGGATGAAGATAATTAATTCAAAAGGTAAGATATTTTATTAATTCACTTGTAAAATATTTATTTTTGTGTTATTATTTATTATTGTTGTAGATGGAACTTGAATGAAGATAATTACTTCAAGGTAAGATATTTTACTAATTCACTTGTAAAATATTTATTTTTGTGTTATTTTTTATTATTGTTGTGGAGCATTAACTTAATAAATAGGGAGGTTATTTCTTATGTTGACATTTATTTGAAATCAATGAATTTGTTGTAGGTCTAATGTTCTATATTTTAATTCCACAGTTGAAGTAAATGCAAAAATTTTTTTATCAATTTCTTTGTATGCACTAAAATGTATTGTGTTGAAATTTAATTAACTCATGTCTTATTTTCTCATATCTTATGTTATGTTCTCATTTGGTTAAGTTAATTCTCTTTTATGCATGTATCCATTTTATACCAACTTAACAGTTTTTAATTTTGTGCAGAATGCTATTACTTTATATAATTTTCATGCATTTGCTAAATTCTTATTTGTAGTATTGTAGTTAGTCAATCTCTCTCCACAAGGCTAGACATCATTGGTCAAGAAATCCTTAAGGTTAAGCTGTTAGGAATGAAGGAATTTCCATTATTATTGGAATGTAAATACTTTTTTTGTAGGGTTGGTTGAATGTTGTATAGTTATTAAATATTAATAATGTATGTACTTTTGAACATATAATGATATTTTATTTTATCAATATATAAAAAAGTAAATGTGTGAATGTGTATGAATTTTTGGTATGTAGAATGTATTTTTTTTTGAAAATATTTCAAATATAAAGAATATCGTAGGTACATGAATAATATTATAGGATTTTAATAGATTTTTGTATTATTATTTTTTAGTTTTTTATATTATATGTTTGTAACAGATTCTAACCGTCACAAATACCAACGGTTTTTTAAACCGTCATAAAGTATTTGTAACGACGTATTATAATTTGTGACCGAGTTATATTATTTTATAAATTTTTAAGATAATTTTAGTCATACAAAAAAGTCATTTTCAGTTACCGATACCATTCTTGCCCGCAAACTCTCATCTCACAAGGTCTGCCGCTGGGCAGACCTCTTCCTCTCCTCACGAGTGTCAGTGACAACACAGGCAAACGACTGACTGATCCTCCAAACACGAACATGCAAACTTGTTACCTTCCGCTCTTATTCTCTCCTCCCGCACAATGAGTCGATCACCGGAGGGAGGGCTGCATGCACGAAGCCGACCCCCCCTTTCCTCCTCGTCTTCACGCTAGAACATTATCTCCGACGGTCATGGAGAGCGGGGTGAATGAAAATAGGGGGCCATTTTCCCGTGGTCCTTCAATTCTTTATTTATAGATAGATTTTATATTTAAGATAAAAGTTATTTATTTTTTAAAAAATGAAAATTAATATCTATGCGAAATACCTAGACGTAACCTTTTTTTTAAAAAAAAACAAATCGCCAGAGACAGGGGCATCAAATTTCTCAACCGGCATTCGGATAAAGCGACCGCCAGACGACTGCACCCTCCATCACTTCGACCGTTCGTCGGTTGTTGAGCTAGTGTTTAGGTGAATGTTTTAATAAAAACTTAAGATCTTATTTATTTAATCAATTTTATTTCTATTTCAATACAAAATTTTATACGTAAACTCTTATTTCATAATTTATCATGTAATTTTAATATTATTTACTAATTTACTTTTAACTTTAACTTCTTATCATTATTAGAGTTAAAATTAAAATTAAAGTTTCGTTAACAAATATAACGTAAAATTACTTTCCAATTAAGTATACGTATATGACATAATCCTTGTACGTTGTTGAAAATCACTTAATCAACAAACATAATTCTTGAAAAATGATCAAAAAGCAAAGGTATCTTAGAACATACAAATCGTATAACTTTTAAATTGATGATATTAAAATTGTTTATATTTCACTGCATAAGTGTGTGAGTCGTCTTAAACTCACATGACCAATACTTCATCAACCTAGAAAAGATTTCGCTTTTGAGTTTTTGAATCTTTGGTTAAAAGATGGTAGACTCCTTAATAAGGATTTTATCAACTCTTAATTTTTTTTCCGGTAGGTGACTTAATTAATTTAAATCGGTACAATTGTAAATTTATAAAAGATTATAAAGTCGCAAAAACAGTACGAGTTTAAGTTCCAAACAAAAACCCAAGATTTGACGAGAGAAACACCTATTCAATAACACCGCTTTTTGGTTAAATGTCTTTTTTACACTGGTGAAACTGTTAATTAGGTGTTCTTTCTTTAAGATTGTCATGCCTCCTCCGCTTAAGCTGATAAATCTCCTCCTACCAACCTGTCAACATGACTTCTTTTAGATGTGATCGATTGATCGTTTTTTATATATTTCGATAGGCATATGTAGATTGCAGACCGGAGACTACGTGGAAGAGACCGGGAGGCACCAGAAGATGGATGCGATTGGAGATGAAGCCAACAGTGTTTGATCTTCTTGATCTTATTTTGTTAAGATTATTCTTTCTCTTTTCGTTTCTCTGTTTATTTTTCCTTTGTAGTTTCTTATTTTAATTTAATTATTTCCGTTATTCTGTAATTTCATAGTTGAGCTTTTAATTTTAACACGCTTTTAAGTTCTAAAAAAGTAAAAGATTTTTGTTATATCAATATGACTTTTTTTAATCAATTAAAAGATTAAATATACTAAAATGTAAAAATCTGCCGTGCAACGCACGGAAAGTACAACCGCAAATCCTCCTAGAAATTTTAATCAAAATGTAATACATTTCTTATTTTATTTTTGTTAGCCTTTTTTTCTTAGATCAGATTTATGATATTGAAATTTATGTTATCTTATCAAATATCTGATGATATAGAAAAATGGATAAAAGAAAAAATTCATACGGATACGGTACGCGAATTATTTTATTGGCTGTTGTTGTTTGTCATTCACCTATCATAATAAATGACGTGGATTGAATTAGACATTTTTCGATTTTTTTGGAAATTATTATTTTAATATAATGTTACCGTATTTGTAGAATTTTAGAGATCTTCTAATTATTAATATATTATTTTAATGTTAAAAAATTGGAAAGATATTTTGATTCTTCGATATATTTATTTATTCTACGATAATTATATAATAAATAATACCCACCGGGAGGTTACGCTCGTGCTTAGTGGTACATTACACATACCGACGGAGACGGGCATCCGCTTTCTTCGTCGGTATTGACTGATTTTCCATAAGCTTCCCCCTTTCCCTCCTTCCTGCCTTGTCCGAAGAGCAACAGTAAGCTCTCTGTGGAAGGAAGGTCTGCTCTTAGCCGAACAAAGAACAGCGCCACCACCACGAGTTCGTCCGCTCATTCACTTGCCGCATCGTCCTGTAATCCCAAAGGAACTAGGCAGCGATTGATGGTCGTCCGGAAGGTGGGCAAATATGAAGTGGGGAGGACAATCGGGGAGGGCACCTTTGCCAAGGTCAAGTTCGCACAGAACACGGAGACCGGCGAGAGCGTCGCCGTCAAGCTCCTCGACCGCCACACCATCATCAAGCACAACATGGCCGACCAGGTGCGCGTTTCCTTCCTTCCTTCCATCTGGACCGATCACTCATCCATCACACCTCCTCCCCTTCTCCTCTCTCTACTTTCCGCAGATCAAGAAGGAGATCTCCATAATGAAACTCGTCAGGCATCCCTACGTCGTCCGCCTTCACGAGGTCCTGGCCACTCGCACCAAGATATATATCGTCTTGGAATTCATAACCGGAGGCGAGTTATTCGATAAGATCGTGAGCCCCACCTGCCTCTTCCCTGTTCAATCCCACTGCAGCTACTCCACGTTTCAATTACTTGTTTGATCCCCATGCTTTACGTCCTTTCCCTACTCGTTGCATTCCAGATTCACAAAGGAAGGTTCGCTGAAAACGATGGTCGTAGATATTTTCAGCAGCTCATCGATGGCGTGGATTACTGCCACAGTAAGGGTGTCTATCATCGAGATTTGAAGGTTGCTCATGGCTTCCGTCCTCAGTGTGCAATTTCTATGGCCAATTGATCACTGTTTTTCATCAGCTGCTCACGTTTTCCCCCGAATCTTATGCAGCCGGAAAATCTTCTCCTAGATTCTCAGGGAAACCTAAAAATTTCAGACTTCGGTCTTAGCGCTTTGCCGGAACAAGTAAAACTTCTTCGTCTTTTTTTGTGTGAAGTTATTTTTCTGCGGACTTTATTTCGTTAAATTATCCAATGCAAATGTTCTCGTTGCATAGGGAGTTACTCTTCTTCAAACAACTTGTGGAACTCCAAATTATGTTGCACCTGAGGTACTCCTTGGCACTTTCTCACCAGTCATGGTGAAGATTCAATGGTTGCTTTCTTCTCAATCAGCGCCACCTTGTCTTGCTTTTTCTGTTTTTAGATTTTTTTTTGTTCTTCTGAACTTTGGTCACACATCATCTTTATTGGTGCACTCCTTAAATTTTTTTCTTCATGGACTGTGGACTTCATCATGGTTTGTGGATGCTTGTGAGAGATTCTCTTCTTAGATACGTTAATATTGTCGACAGGTCTTATTTTCACATGCAATCAACTTCGTATCTATTTTCGAAACCAGGTAGTCAATCATAAAGGCTATAAGGGTGCAGTGGCAGACGTTTGGTCCTGTGGAGTCATTCTCTATGTTCTGTTGGCAGGATATCTCCCATTTGACGAGGTTGATCTTACTACCCTTTACAGTAAGGTAATTTCCTATTTTCTATTGTACCGTTTTCATCTTTCTTTTGCACTGAACAAAAGTGATTTACACAAAGAGATGTGGTATTTCCTAATAGGAAGTGTTGGGAAATGTATTTACACTAAGCCAGGTCCATGGAAGTTTAATAAAAGCAATGGAAAATGAGAAAATGGAAAAAAGAAAGCTCATCGAAAACAAGCCACTGTAGGTCAACAGCATGTCGATGGCATAAGATACCAACTTGGACAACATCCTTGGAGCTTATCTTGCACAATATTGCAGTTTCCATCTTATTAGTCAGGATTAAGTTCCTTTGTCTTATGGCACCTAATTTACTAAATTACTAGTACGTTTGACAGGCTTACTATTGCTGAAAAATCCGTCATTGAAGTCCAAGAGAAATCTGTTCTTCAAAATTTGCATTAAGAACTATTTTCTTATTTGACTTTATCATTTTTGTAATAGATCTGGAAAATATTATCCACCATTTTCTGCTACTTGGTAATTTCTTGTAATTTTTTCTTTTGGACTTCATTCTTTCATTCCTTTACAGTTGGAGTGGTATCACTTCTGACAATAAACTATGGTCATATTGTTATCATCTTAATCAGATAGAAAGAGCCGAGTTTTCTTTCCCATCTTGGTTCTCAAGTGGAGCAAAATCCTTAATTCGTAGAATTTTGGATCCAAATCCTGACACTGTAAGTATCAGCTTATAAGCATTGATCTTTGAATTATATAAGTTATCTATATTTTCTATTTTCATTTTCAAATATAATAAATGGATCTTTTATCTGTTTATATTGTTAGAATTTCTGTGAATACCATTAACTTAAATTAAGTGTATCAGTCAGTTCTGGCTGGATTTTTCTCTGGTTTGATCATATCGTGCTGTTTCACTAATTCCTGCAATTTATGGATGAATTCATTTTTCTAATATTCCGAGACTTTTTAATCAAACAATTTCATCTTCACATACCAAATGGAGCAATGATTTTACAAATTCTAGAGCTTGATACTCTTAGATATATGCAAATTTCAGTTTAATATGTATCAATTTATATGATTTTATACTAATTTTAATTTAATATTTGCTATTTGCGAATGTTTAAAGAAAAGACTGGAAAAATTCATTTTCCTTTTTTGTGCTGCATTTTGTAACTTGTCTTCCCTCATTTCCCCCTTGCAAGTGTTGGTTTCTAAAAAAAATGAGAAAATTTAACCTTGCATAAACGGAACCAATTCAAGTAACTGAATTGGATAGATCTAGGTGTAGGGTTTCAAATTTTGCTACTGACAACTATTAACAATTTCAGTAAAAGGACCTTGCAGTGACACTAATAAATGATAGTTAATTACGTAATAGACAAATCTGATGGGTAGTTCACAGAGCAAGCCAATAAGAACAGACTTCACAAAATTCTTAAACATTCAGTGGGAACAATGTTTCTATTTGACCAACTAATTTACACCATCTGCATTAGATCACAAGTGGTAAATTTGCTTGTTACCATTTGGTTTAAGTGTTAAAGATTCCTTTGTCATCCACTGATAGATTTTGTGTTACTGTTTGTGCACAAGTGGGCAAAAAAATGCATATAAAAACCAATGAGTAGTGAAGGGAGGATGAAGATTGGATCAAATATTGAAACATGAGAGAGATGAATTTGTTGAGAAGAAATAGATATAAAGGACAAATGATTAAGAGTGATCCTCATTTTTACATATTGAAAGTTTTATCAATATACGTCATAATACCAAATGAAAAATAGTAAAACCATTCGGTAATGTGACATTACAATGCATTAATGTAAAAAAACCTTTTAGTCAAATTGCAAAAATAGAAAATATATTAAATTCAAAATTTCAAATTGAGTAATTACAGAAAATTAATTAAACAAAAAGGAAACAATTCAAATTTGTAAATCATAACTGTCAAAATGATTCCAAAAATCAATTAATTTAAAAATAATTCATCAAAAGTAACAACGAAGTTAATCTCGTGTTCAATCTGTATTTCAAATTATTTAATAAAAGGTAAAAAGCAACTGTTAATCCTATTTTAGTGGAGATAAATGCAGGACATAAGTTGTTAGGGGTAGTTACCAGTTACCTGTGTACATTCTCTCTCTCTATGAAAACCAGATTTTTCAAAGACTTAGGTCTCTTTTGCAGGAATCGGACTTTTCCGGTCAAACTCCCATGTCTATGTATTATGACAACCAAGTAGCTATCTTTATTGCTAATAATCCTACAGTTGATGAGAGATCTAAGCATGTTGAGATTGATTGTCACTTTGTTTGTGACATGGTATTGAAAGGAGTAGTAGCCACTCCTTATATTAAGTCTTTAGAACTCACAAATATGCTCACAAAAGGTTTTAGTTTTAGTTGTTTTGAGAATTTATATAACAAGCTAAATATAATAGATGCATATGCTCTAACATGAAGGGGAGTGTGAGCAAGAGTGTAAAGTGTGTATAAGTGTACTATATGGGTTAATGGGTATCCGTTTACACTAGATATTATGACTCATATAAATATCCTGGTAATCTCACATTTGAATAATTGATGATCATTTTTCCTCTCTACAATCCAAATTTGGATAAATTCAATGGATACAAATTCAAATATGTGGATAACCAAATATTAATCAAATGTATTTGGATAATTTGAATACTAAGCATATACGGATTCAGATACTTTTATATTTGGTTTGAATTTGGTTCATTTATAGGCCTGCACCATATGTTGTTTTTATTGTTCTCTTATAGTCTAGTTTGATCTAAGTTATCAGATCTGTCAACATTTATAAAAATTGTCTGCCAAACTGATTATTCTTCCAATATATGTGCAGCGCATTAGGATAGAAGAAATCAGGAATGATGTGTGGTTTTTGAAGAACTATATGGCTGTTAGGCATGTTCAAGAAGAGGATGTTTCTTTGGATGATATTAATGCCGTTTTTGGTCATCCTCAGGTAAGCCTTTTACAATTTGTCTCGTTCTTTATCCACAACAAATTGTATGGTGGTTGAATGTTGGCTTATGAAATTACTGCTGCCAGGTTTTCACCTTCCTTTGCATCTTGCTTGTTTGTCTTGCCTTTGTGTTTCTCTAAATATTAACTGTGTTATATTACCTTAAATTACAACAAATTATCCATAGAAGGCCTTTGAATGTACCTGTAAGGCTGCAACTCTGTATGACAAGGATAATTAATTAATAATGTAGGTGGATTTAAAATAGATAGGGAAAGATAAAAAAAATACTAAGTTAGAAATAGTGAAAAAATATGATTAAATGGAAGATTTAGTCATTGATAGAAGTAAAATGATATCCTTTTCACCATCCTTTTATTATATTACCTGAAATTGCAACAGATTTATTTTTTGTCTCTCTTCACAGAATCATCAGGATAAAAAGGAACCTGGAAAATGTGGCTCGGGTCCACTTTCCTTGAATGCTTTTGACCTAATTATCCTCTCACAGGGGCTAAATCTATCTGCATTGTTTGACAAAGGACAGGTATTATCAATTGTGTATTACCTTATTTAATGCTAATTAGTATTTCCATTAACTAGGAAGGATGGGAGATTTTGTTTATTGACTATGACTAAACCTCTATAAATTGAGGTTGCATGGTGGAACACTACACAAATTTCAATATGGAACCGTTATCCATTTCTGTTACATTATATCTCTTACATTTCCTCTCAACTTGGAATATTGATGTTAATCATGTCCAACTTATTACATAATGACCCAAATACCTCAATACTCAATCCTTGGTAAAGATGCGTGTAGCTATTCAACTACATATATGGAATATCAATGACACCCTCTATCATCATGTCACACATAGTGATGATCAATCTCAGTGTTACTGTTTGGTAAGCTTATTGAAGGTAGGATTGTCAGTGATAAAATCATTGTCTAATTGTCACAATGTAAGGATATAAATGAATGAAAATTGAACAAACTATATTGGCTTGGGTTTTGGTTGTCTTAAATTTTCATGAGTTTGAATTTGATTTGAGTTTGTCTTGAACTTTATATGAAGTTCAAGTTTAGTTTGCTTTAAAAATTAACTGTTAGGGTTTGTTTGTTAAAAGTTTGGTTCATTAAATAAATAAATAAAACTAAATAATTTATTTGATAATGACTTATTTAAGATTGAAAAATTCAATTATTACCAAAGTACTTTATTGTCAAAGAACTTGTTTGACATCTGGTTTAAGGTTTATTTGATAATATGGTTGTATCCTCCCTCCCCCATGGGAATCAATCACCTGGTTTAAGGTTGTCTCTCCATCACACAGTAGACAACAGGTGGAGGAGGAGGAAGAGGAGGAAGAGGAAGAGATGACAATGGGAATCAATCATCAATCCACGGATTTCATGGAATCAGCAACAGTGATGAACCTTATACATCTATCCATCCATCTACCGTCTCTGCTTTAAGCTACCATCCATAGCTCTCTAGCCACCTCCTCTGGTTTTCATGTGCTGTTCCACACTTTCAGATGGTATATAGGGCATGAGTACAATGAGGAGTGCACGCATGAAATAACCTGGCCAGTTTTAGGGTCTTGGGTCTGATTGTGTGGTTCTTGTTCCATCATACAGAATTGCCATGTGAATTTTGCAGGTATTTTATATATTCACCTGGAAATATATTGATGATTCAATTAATTGGCCGATAGAATGGTTGATTTTTTCTGGATTTACATAGATATGTGCATGTACCAAGGAGATGCATTAATTTCTTTCATTCAAAATTATAAAATAAACTATATTTTCGTAGAATAAATGCATATGATAAATAGTATGACAGAATTTATATTTTTATAAAATAAATGCATACAAAAAGTATCATACTGATAGCAATATGGATAACAAGGCATGAATCCTTTGAGAGGGTAACAAGGCATTCATGCCTGACGTGGATGCTTGTGCTGTTATAGCAGCAATGTGATTGTCTTGGAGTTTAAGGAATCGATCATAATCAACTTGAAAGATAGTCATTGATTGAGTGGGTGGATCATTAGAAGGTGTCTTGGTCACGTCTAGCCTAGATAGGTTTGCCAAACATATCTCAACATTGATCTGATGAATGATTGGTGCAATCCCTAATCCTAATGATCACACCCACGAGTCTCACATCTACCCATTAAAGATTGGTCTCAACCACAGCTTCTGAATATGGCCTCTAGTAGAGGTGATTAATGGAGATTGATTAGGAATATGTGCAGGAGTAGCAATGAAAATCCACAAAGCACAAGAAAACCTGGAAGAGTCCATGCTGAGTATCAGACCTCATACCTAAGATGCCAATGTGGGATTGAATCCCACAAGAAAAATAACCATGGCCAACTTTTCTTTGTACATTTGTATGATTGTATCTTGGAGATGTCTGCCACAAACAATTGGGATATTTCCAACTCATCTAGTCGAAATCACAAAGAATGGTAGAAGTGTAGAACTTCTACCCAAATCTTCTTGCCTGGTTAAATCATCATCACACCTTTGTAAATGTCTTCATCCATACTATTCACTACTATGATATGATAACATAGTTGTCTTGGTGAGATGCCTGGTCTTCCTATGCACACCAGGGAACATCCCAAAAGCTTGCAATCAATGAAAGTAGTTCTTGTCATTTAGTTTGATGGATGTCCTGGAGAGACTTTCAACCATGTCACAAGTGGAGGCCATTACTGTACTCATCAAATCTGATCTTGGCATAATCAGACACAAATGGTGGTGTAGAAGGCTGATTTGCACAGGAACAACACTTGAACAGAATGAACTGTTTCTAGGGAACAACTGTGTTATTCAAGGCACAACTAGGTCACACACAACCCTTGACCTCGAACATGGCAAAAACTTGGATCTTTTTTTTTGCAAAAAGCGGTTGAACCAGATTTCAGTTATTCCTTTTTGAGATACTATGCTTCTCTTACATGTCAGAATTCCTTTTCAGCGGTTGCCATAATAAAGAAATAGTCATTATGTACTTTATATCGTTGATTCAACATTTATTATTATGTACTTCATGCCATCGCAGGGCCTTGTTAAGTATCATACTCGCTTTATTTCTCAAAAACCAGCTAGTATTGTCATGTCAAGTATGGAAGTTGTTGCACAGTCAATGGGATTCAAGACCCATATGCGTAACTACAAGGTATCATTAAGTTCTTTTTTCTTTTTCTTTTAAGGTATCAGTAAGTTGTGTTTCACCTTACTGTTGATAAAAGATACTCTTTTCATGCTATGTAAATTATCTTGTGGAATCTTTGTTTGATGTGTCTTCCAAAAAATATTTCTAATCTGCAGATGAGGATGGAAGGTGTTTCAGCCAATAAAACATCTCATTTTACCGTTATTTTGGAGGTAAGGCTTGGCAAAGAATCATCTGCTTGATCTCCCCTCTCAACCTTAATTGTTTTCACTCTCCTCCCATTAATTTTCTTTCATATAAGAAATGTCCACTTAGGTTCCTATATGCACATTCTCGGGTTTTCCTATAGGCATATTTTTTAATTCTTTCTTTTTAAATATATAATATAATAATATATTAATACTATAAGGTGAGCTATTTTATGTTAAAGTTGTCATAATCTAAGTTATATTCACTGTTATTCTTATTCTAAGAATTTTAACTGTTGGAATTCAGGAAAAGTTGAGTTTTACAGCATTTAGATGAAGGGTTGGCAGTCATGCAATTTAAGTGGAAATTTCATCTTATATTTGTTGAATCTGATAATGAAGTCTATATGGTTTTTTTTTTCTCCTCCGTATTTATCATTAAAATGAATGTTATTTTTTTCCTTGTCCAATTGCTTGACTACAGATCTTTGAGGTTGCCCCATCATTTCTCATGGTAGAACTTCATAAAGCAGCAGGTGATACAACTGAATTTCTCAAGGTGAGATGTTTTCTCCACTTTGTGATACTATTAATATGTCATGATTATGATACAAAATGTTAGAGTTTTTACTGCTCCATTTTACTGCTAAAGTTTCCTATGACTCTTTATCTGGGAATTTTCCTTTGATATAAGTAAACGAAGCTTGCTCTTGTGCAAGCTTTCTAAGCAAAACAGCATTAGGTACACAAATGACGGTTTGCAAGGATTTTATAAACGTGGTCAATGTTGTGATAGCTTTTCCACTCCACTATTCGGAGTGAAATGGTACTTTTCTAACTTATTTTTATAACCTATCTTTTAAACTAAGATATTTTTCTAGTCCATTTCTGCATAACATCGCCAAGAAAATAATTTTACCATAGTCAACACAAAGAGACAAAAACCCTCATACAAAACATTAAGAAATTATAATTAATTGTAATAAATAAATGATAAATACACTATAAAATATTTTAATTTTTAACATTTTTGGTAATAAATAATACATATAAATAAAAATATTATTAGTTATGAATATTTAAATTATATAAGATATTTAATATTACTAACATAATTATATTCATAATAAATAATGATAATTATTACTATTATTTATTCTCTTAACATAATTATTATTTAAAATTTGTATAATTTCTTTGCAGTCATTCTAATTGTTACGAACTATTAATTATATTAATTTCTATTGATTACTATTAATAAATATTTGATCAAATGTAACATAAATTATATTCATTATTATTATTCATATTAATAACGAGATTATTCTAGTATTTGTATTTATGGTAACCATATTATTAATAAGTAATATTTTAATAATTTATAATATTTCAAAAAAATTGTCTAAAAAATATTTTTAAATGTTGGTGTAAGCTAAAAAATGTTTTTATTAGGAATAGAGTGAGTTACACCTCTTGAAAATAAGATAAGAGAAAATTGACTTGAGTGATTTAGTTATATCCTTTGTAGGCCAAGGAATGTACTAATCAATAGGAGAGAATCAATTGATGCAAAATAAATTAAAAGGAATAAAGGTAAACCTAAAATTACTTGGTTGGGGATTGTAATAAAATATTTAAATTTATGTAATTTAACCAAAGATTTGGTAATAAATAGAAATACTTGGAAGAAAATGATTCACTTGACTGACCTCGTGTAGTGAGATTATGCTTCAAATCATTATTCTTGAAAGTGATTACAAAAAACTGCCACAATGCATTATATTTCGTCTTATGTTTTATTCTGTTGTATTTTGGGAACACTAAATTCTCAAGGTGGGCAATAATTTCATTCTTTGTGGAGTTGTTCTTTCAAAGTGTAGTTGTGCATCCGAGGTGAACTTAATGTGATTCATAAGAATTTCATTCTAGTCATTTTTTTCCTTACCCTTCACACTTATCGAACGTTTCATTCTAATCAATCTCCAAAAAAAGGTGACTGATTGGTCGTTTGCCAACAACCAACACCTTTGAATCATGACTCATTGATTGCAGAAGTCGGATTGCGTTAGTTACAATGTTTTTTTTTTTGGACGGGTAGTGAGAGGCCCTAGTCATTTCATAAATAAATATCACGATGGTTGTTTGAGTATTTGTCTTCTTCTCATTGTCGTAGTTTGTAGCTCATATTTTTTGGGTTTGTTAAGTTTTCCGTTTTCGTTTTTTCCTCCAGAAAAGAAAACCGGAAATACTCAATCGTGCCTTTTTGGTTCGTACATTTCACCACTAAACAATTTGTTTTTGATTGATGACTTAAGGCGCAAACAATCGGATACAATTCTCTTCCAACCTTGTATGTATGAAACAAGATTTTTCAACGTTTCTTTTGGCAAGTGTTGCAGTTCTACCAGAAATTCTGTAGCAAACTGGATGATGTCATATGGAAACTTCCCATGGAGAAGGGCAGCAAGCCACTCATCACGAAGATATCAAAACGGTGAAACATCCAGGCAAGATATAGCATGCAAATTTTAAAGTCCGCCCATTCGATTGCTAGAATTGTCTTCGCCCATTGTGGTGACGACAGCGGTTTTGAATTGAGATGTGGTTGCTATCTAGTCCAGCGTGCCCTGTATATTCCATCCGCCCCTGATCTCTCTTTGTACACTAATCTTCGTCTTTTTGGACTGAACGAAGGGCTACGTACCTTACGAATTGGAGGAGCGGTAAAAATATTTGTGATAATGCCTTGTATTGTACATGTTTCGATGATTGACCCGATTCACCGAAAGTAGGTAAATGCTGATATATTTGTCTGATTTTATGGTATGCTGTCTTTCAAAAGAGTACACTCTTTTCACCTTCTCATGATGGGACGGTAATTAATCCCATCTCATTCCACCCACGTTCTCTCATTCTCATTATTCATTCAACGTTGTATTTGGGTTTTTAAATCAAAATAGAGAGTTTTTTTTTTAGAAAAATTGATGGCCTTTTGTCGTGGAAGGCAGTGCAATATTTAGCTTTAATTCTTTGGGCGTCATTTTGGCACTTTGATAGAGGCAACAACGATCGACAATTCTCCCAACCTGGATCGCATCACGGAGGCTCGATGGGGAAGAACCGTGGCGTTGGAAGAGAGACGAAGGAATTAACGACCATAACGCTTGCAACACATGAGGGCTACAGAAAAGATAAAAATTATAACGTAGGGTTACGAAAAATGAATTATAACTAATCATGTTTAACGACCATAATGGGACCACGGCTAGTTCCCATCATTCCATACATAACAGGGCAGGGCACCTCAAGCTCGTTTACTAATAACCACCGACTTCCCTTAATATTTGGCATGGATTTATGGTCGTTCAGCATAATCATCTTCCGCTTATATAACGAAAACAAAGTATCTATATCAAGTCCGAGTTTATCATTTCAAACAAGTACCACATGATCAACCACAGTGAGGAAGGCCGTGGACAATCTTCGCAGCACCATGGCAAACTAACAATACAACTTTGTTCATACTCCGCAAGGTTAAGTACCGAAAGCCAAGCAAGAAAATCAATCAGGTAAAAGCAGATGGATTGGCTGACGCACTGCTCACTTGGACTTCAAGCACCTCCAACCGACGCTCCAATGTGTCCAGCTTCTCATTAAGGCATGCCAATTTGCTTTTAGTTGTGGAGTCTGCAAGGCATTTAAGTTTTATCAAAAAATGAGACAATGAATCAGTGTGAATACCACCGAGACAAAAATTCCACCTTCTCCTGCAACAGAGCTTATAGCAGATGAGGATCAACTTTACCACGTCATATAAAGGTAATTGAAAGGCAACAGTTAATCTATGATCTTTGACACATTTAGATTTCTCAGAAGATATCTGTTTATACGATACTATCTTGTAAAAAACTCCAACACTCAGGGTTTTTAATGCTCAACATTCCAATGGAGTAATAACAGATATTTGTGGAATTAAAGTAGACTCAACAAAAAGGAAGAATGCATTTAGAATACTTTACGACAAAAGAAAATATTCTTAAAAATTAAAACGAAAATTATATTCTAAGAAAATATTCTTAGAATATGCATCAGTGCTAATTCTACTATACGGCACAAAATGTTAGATTGTTAAACATGAACATTGCAAAAAATTGCCATAGTAAATGTACAAATGCTACAATGAAAAATGGTAATTTTTTTGATAATATGAATAAATGGTAATGTTACAAGAAAAATTAAGAGATGATATTATTCAAAGTAGGGTTTCACCTTAAATGATATGGTCGCATATCCATAGAAGAGCAATAGATAGACTTACTAGGAAAAGAGAGTTGACAAATCTAAGAGAAATTAAAAGATGTGAAGGACTTTCAAAAATTGGTTCAATCTAAATAATGAAAAAATTAAAATTACACGGTTTGATAGAATATTAAATGATGGATAGGAATAAATGGAAAGAAATGATTCATACGCAACACTCCACAAGTAAGGGGAACAAGGTATTGATTGTTGTTTTAGTAATGCACAATCACTGAAATATGAAACAAGCACTATAAAGGAAAGCCTTGGTGCAATGGTAGAACCATTCCATTATGGCCTGTAGGTGACTGGTTTGATCCATGGAACGTACTCTCTGTTGATTCGGTGTACAGTTGAAGTTATTGAACCTTCATAAAATCCCAAATTGTCAGGAGTCTTGTACATTGGGTTTGCCTTCTCATCAAACTAGCAATCTGGCTACAACTAGCAAGCTCAACCATCTCAAACAATGAGCAGCAAGTTGTTTCGGCTTGATCTAAAAAGATGCTTCCTAATCCACCAGAATGAAGATTTCGTCAAGTACAGCGAATGATATTTCAATAGATTACTCGAGAAAACAACGTATGAGGTGCTTCTGAGCAGGCATAGGGAAGCTAATAGGATATGGCTATGGCGTCACTAAGATCAGCACAAAAATTCTCGTAATTAAATAAATATTTATTCTTTTTTTTTGAAAGATAATTCCGAGTAAAACTAGTGGAATAATTCTCATAATTACCGGCATACTGGAAGCTTAACTTGGAAACTATTCTGCACAGATAGCACGTGGCTTACACATTACAAGGAACAGTTTCAACGCTTCGATTCGCAGTAGATATGTGAAGAAAATAACAAGCCTATCGTGATGTCTCTTCCTCGATAAAATGAGAGAAGAATTGGTTAGCGAATTCAATCGTGGAATCAGAAGAATGAAGAGCAAAGTTGAAAAAGGCACAGGTAGAATTGAAGATGGAAAAGGACTTGAACAGAATACCGAATTGGACGAGGAAATCAAAAAGGCGGCGGACGTTGAGGGAGATGTGGGAGATGAACTCGCGGTTCTCCCAGTCGGCCTGGACAGCAATCCCCACGTTGACGGCATTGGTGATTCCTCCGGCCCGCGCCATCGCACAGCACCCAAACGGAAGATGAACCCCTTCCTCTCCGCCGCCAAGTTCCCCGTCGCTGCGGTCGGCCGGCTCTTCCACCAATCCACGGCACGCCCCCAACAACCAAGCTCACGCTTTTTGACTCATCAGTACGGTGCGGTTGTCGGGAAAAATTTCTTGAATCTCTTCCAGCCGTTGGATTTGATTTGGATTCAGCTGGTTCGCTTGTGAAATTTACGTGCCCGAACCCAACTATTGTAATATCCGTATTATTGGTAAAACTTCATCATCGATCAAAAAACTTTTTCAAATATTAGCGAATACGGAAGGTATTAAAGATTTGAGTTGCCCTTTTGGCTGTGTTTGTTCTTATGTTTTAATATTATATAATTACATTTTATTTTATTTTACATCGTAATATTCTATAGTATATTTATTAAATAATTTTTATATTATTTATTATTTATAAAATTAAATCAATATTATTATTTTTATTTTATTTTATTGTAAATCGTGAAATTTAACTCATCCCGCAAAAATGTCAAGATAAACGAAGTTTGGCCATCATCGATCATACCTAGTATGATTTCCTAGAACTGGTCAAGAAACACTATACTTCATCCACAAATCCAACTTCAACGGTATTATTCTTAAACTTAGACTTTGAAAAAGCTTTTAATAAAATCAACTTGATGAATTTTCTAGATTAGTTCTTGTATTTCCTTCGTCACTTCTCTCTTGTAATTAACGACATTGCTTGCAACTATTTCTCTCCTTTCAATGAGGTAAGACATGGCAACCCATTCTTCCCTTTACTCTTTCTTATCATATCCCACTTTTTTTGGGCAAAGTAGCACTAAATAACCATATAATTCAAGGGATCCAAATTCCCCGCCTAAATTCTCTAATGTTAAATCTTCATTTTGCTAACAACACTATATTGTTTACCAATGCTAATATTCTTAACGTCATCAACCTTAAAAGACTCTTCTGTTTTTTTCAAGCTTCCTCTAAACTTAATATTAATTTCTCCAAATCTTCTATCATGGACATGCATAAACTCCACCATAATATTCACAATATCCTCAATTGCTCTATCTTAGCCTTTCTAATTAACTTTTTAGTTAGGTCTTCCTTTTCATTTTAGATTTCTCACATCTTCTCATCAAAACAAAATTACAGATCGTTTCACTTCTAAACTTTCAAGCTGAAAAAGTAAATCTCTTTCATTGCTAGTAAAGCAACCCTTTTAAACATTGTGTTATCAATTATCTTCACTTATTTTCTATCTGTCTACTACCTTCCCTCTTTGGTTGCTAAAACATCAAACAAATTTAGAAAACATTTTCTATGGAACAATGCTAGTAGTTATTCCAACAAGATTCACCTTACTCGTAGAGATGTCAATGGGCCAACACGGCCTAGCATGGCCCGGCATGACACGAAAATTTTTTCATGTTGTGGGTTGTGTGGCCAGTGGGGGGACTGGCCGCCAGGGTGAACGGTCGCGTGCGCCGGTGCGCGGGAGGGGGTTGAACGAGTTGTGTCGTCGGCGGGGGGGATGGGTCGACCGTCGGGTTGTGCAGCAGCCGGGGTGAACGGTCGCGTGTGTAGGCAGGCGGGATGGACCGATGGGAAATCGTGCCTGGGTCGACCACCGGGTCACGGCTTGTAAGGTGCAACGCAGCAATGGTCAACACGCTTCCGCCCAACGGGCAGCCCAATTCCACGCAACGAGTGGCCTGCTTCCACTCAACGGGCGACCGACTGCTGGGTGAAACAGTTGGCTACCGCCTCAACGGCTCAACCAACTTTTCTCTATAAATTAAGGGAGTTGGATTTCATTTTTCACCCAACTCACTCTTCATCTCCTTCACTCCAAATTCTCCAAACTCTAATCTCAATTCTCAATTTCTCAAATTTTCTCACTCAACTAACTCAAGTCACCAACAATGATGCACTACCAAAGCTAAAGTTCTGGAGGCTACGGATATCCTCAAGAAAACTTTCCTGAAGTTGAAGTAACACTGTCAATGGAGATTACTGGAGCTTCAACTTCAACTGTGCTGTCGAGGAAGTCTCGAAAGAGAGCTTCCATCTGGTCAAAGTGCACAATCACGATAAAAGCTATGGCGGACGGCACAAAAGAGGAACAAGCCTTCTGCAACCTCTGTAACGCTAACTTCTCTTGCAAAACGTTTGGCGGTACAGGTCATTTAACTAAGCATATTAGTACATGTGAAAATAGGAATAAGGATAAAACAATTCAAACCCAACTTTCTTTTACTCCTGAGAATAATGTTAGTTCATGGACTTATAATTCTAAAAAGGCTAGAGACTTGCATGCTAGATTTATTTGTTTAGAAGATTTACCAATAAGTTTTAAAGGAAATAAATATTTTGATAATTATATTAGTAAAGCATATTGTCCACAATATAAACGTATATCTAGAAATACTATTAGGTCAGATATTATGATTTCATTTAATAAGCTTAGATTAGAACTTATTAATATTATGAGTACAATAATGACATGTATAGCATGTACTTCAGATATTTGGTCGGGTAGAACTAAGGATGGGTACATAGCTATAACTGCACATTATATCGATCAAAATTGGATTTTACAAAAAAGATTAATAGGATTTAGAAAAATTCAATGTCCACATACTGCTGAAATAATTTTTGCAAACATTATGAAAATTTTTGATTTATATGGAATTAGAAATAAAATAGGTAGTATAACTTTTGATAATGCAACTAATAATACTGCAACAATACCAATGTTTAAAACTAGAATAAGTCCATCAAATGATTTTAAATTATTTCACCAAAGATGTATGTGTTATATAATTAATATTATTATACAATCAGGTGTAAAAGAAATTGAAATTTATATTGAACTGATTAGGAATGCTGTAAGTTTTATAACTAGTTCAGGAAAGCGGCAACAACAATTTGATGAAACATGTGATACTTTTGAAATGCCGCATAAAAAATTCTCTTTAAATGTTCAACATAGGTGGAATTCATTATATTTAATGTTAGAAAGTGTATTACCA
>JAMKPZ010004689.1:0-32026 GCA_024699675.1 Amphibolis antarctica | reverse complement strand
AAGTTATACTACCTATTTTATTTCTAATTCCATATAAATCAAAAATTTCCATAATGTTTGCAAAAATTGTTTCAGCAGTATGTGGATGTTGAATTTTTCTAAATCCTATTAATCTTTTTTGTAAAATCCAATTTTGATCAATATAATGTATAATTACAGCTATGTACCCATCTTTAGTTCTACTCGACCAAATATCTGAAGTGCATACTATACGTGTTATTATTATACTCATAACATTAATAAGTTCTAATCTAAGCTTATTAAATGAATTCATAATATCTAACCTAATAGTATTTCTAAATATACGTTTATATTGTGCACAATATGCTTTACTAATATAATTATCAAAACGTTTATTTCCTCCAAAACTTATTGGTAAATCTTCTGAACAAATAAATTTAACATGCAAGTCTCTAGCCTTTTCAGAATCATAAGTCCATGAACTAACACTATCATCAGGAGTAAAAAAAAGTTGGGTTTGAATTATTTTATCTTTATTCCTATTTTCACATGTACTAATATGCCTAGTTAAATAACCTGTACCGTCAGACATTTTGCAAGAGAAGTCAACATTACAAATGTTGTAGAAGGCTCGTTCCTCTTCTGTGCCATCCACCGTAGTTTTCATCATGATCATGTACTTTGACCAAATGGAAGCTCTCTTTCGAGACTTCCTCGACGGCACAGTTGAAGTTGAAACTCCAGTGATGACGTTACTTCAACTTCAAGAAAGTTTTCTTGAAGATATTCGTAGCCTCCAGAACTTTGACCTTCGTAGTGAGCCATTGTTTGCGACTTGAGTGAAAAAATTTGAGAAATTGAGAATTGAGATTAGAGATTTGAGAATTGAAATTAGAGTTTGGAGAATTTGGAATGAAGAAGATGAGAAGTGAGTTGGGTGAAAAATAAAATCCAACTCCCTCAATTTATAGAGAAAAGTTTGTTGAACCGTTGAGGCGGCAGCCGACCATTTCATCCAGCAGCCGACCGCCCATTGCGCGTAAGCAGGCCGCCCGTTGGGCGGAAGCGTGCCAACCATTGCTACATTGCACCTTGCAAGCCATGACCCGGCTGCCGACCTAGGCACGGTTCCCCAGCAGCCCATCCCGCCCATCCTGCCCACTCGCGCACGCGACCATTCACCCCGGCTACCGACTCAATGACCCAACAGCCCATCCCCCTGCCAGCCACACAACTCATTCTGCCTCCTCCCGCGCACGCAATCGTTCACCCTGCCAACAGCACAACCCAGCAGCCCACCACCCCCGCCGGCAACATGACCCGTTCACCCTGTCGATTGCACGACCCGACGGCCCATCCCCCCCGCCGGCCACACGACCCATTCAACCCCCTCCCACACACGCAACTGTTCACCCTATCGGCCGCACAACCCGACGACCGGGTCCCCCCCTCCCACAACTCGACGACTGGCGTTCCCCTCCCCCCTCTCGCGACCCACCTGGTAGTCTCGTGTTGGGCCAGGCCGGGCCATGCCTATTTCGTGCTGGAATTCATGTCGTGTCGGCACGACACAAACAACTTGGGGGTCCAGCCTAGGCACTACCCACGACACGAAAAAAATTTCGTGCCGTGCTAGGCCGTGCCAGCACGGCCCATTGACATCTCTAGTGTCAACTAAACCTATTATAGAGTTTATGCACAAACTACATTAATTATCTAATTTTATATCACAAGAATGGTCATTATAATTCTATTTTCTATCTTCATTATCCCAACAACTTCATTTTTAAAACTTTTAACTATTATTCTAACTCAATTCTTAAGCTTATCTTTTCTTATATACCATAATTTTAAATCATCGTCCTCAATTAACTTAGATTTTTCTTCCACCAATTTATTTTCCTGCAAGTATAATAAGTTAATTTTCCTTCTTATCATTATATCTACTAATTCCGTAAAAATATATATAATCATATAATTCAATAATTATGCATATTTTGATGGTATTCCATTAAAAAAATTATATTTAATTTTTTATGCAAGTAAAAATATTTAAAATCATTAAAAACGTATATTTAATCAATTGGATCTGATCAACTCAACTAAAGAAAATGTCAGGCGAATAGCCCAGGTATGGTCAATTCACACCTTGGCACCTAGGTGATGGTGCCTAGGTGCTCAACCTTAAAATGTATGAGAGAAACTAAAAAATGAAAAGGAAGAAGAGGTATAGGAATAAATGGAAAGAAATGATTCATGTTACCAACCCTAGAACGTAGGATCAACAAATTGGCTATTATAGTCACTAGTATCAGCCTCATACATCCAGGTTTATTACGTCAAGTGATTTGATGCAAAAAGGTAGAGAAAATAAAAAAGGCCAACTGCAACTACAAACAGACAATGAAAACATATTTGCATTTTGAACCAGGAAGGGTAGCAGAACAAAAGCCCATTGTATGTACCTTCTGTAAAGAGGTAGAAAATCCCAAATACTGGCAAATGTCTATCAGAAGTTCCTCCAAGTTCATCCTGAAGTGAACAAGCCCATCAGCTAGATCATGGCTTCCACTTTCACCACTGAAATCAGGATCTTTAACCTGTTGGTGATAGCACCAATCTCAAAAATAGGGTAAAGTATACAAAAAACTAGTGATCCTAAAGAGAATCAGAATCTTAACCTTTAATCTAAGGTTTTTCAAATCCCCAAATGGCAAAAAATCTAAAAGTATACTATACTTTCATGCCTTAAGCTCCCCTCGCTCAAAAGTTCATCTAATGAGTCATTTAATTAATTTTTTATTAATCAATATAGATAGATGCCAATATGCTTTTCACCTATTCATCTAATGTGTCTTTGTTTTAGAAGAACTTGTAAGTTTTTTTTGCGAAAGATTTTAGCAAAGAAAATACCAAGGGAAACTCAATTTCATAACTGAAGAGTAATGATTACAAAGATTGTGACCTGAGCACAAAGTAGAAGGGAATCCAACAATCTTGCAAATACAGGGATAAATATATCATTGGCATTTTTCCCATTAAGTGTCATAACAGGATCATGGGAAAGCAAATAGCTTGCTAAAGTACACCTGTAAAAAAATAACACATGTTAGTGAATCTAGAAAGAAGACGCCTTTGAGCAAAAGAAAAATACACAAAGCAGCTGACACATCTGAATCAAAAGGGAATAGATTAGAAATCAGACAATTTGTACATGTGCTTATTCAAGTGATTTTGAAATTGTGATGTATATGAAGAAGCAGTTTCTAGGAGTTTGTGTGATCTCCAAACCATAGACTAAAAAGAAATCACACAAGTTCAAGAGCAACCCTCAATAAGTGTCAGACAGTTTGCACATGAGCTTATTCAAGTGATTTTGAAATTGTGATGCATATGAAGCAGTTTCTAGGAATTTGTGTGGTCTCCAACCATAGACTAAAAGGAAAGCACACACATTTACAAGACCAACACTTAATAAAAATCAATGACAAAGTTCTCCAAGAAGGATTGACAGGTGATTGTGATGAGGGATTGGGTTATGTCAGAGGCTGAGATAGGCAAGTCATGGCTCTGGTGGTCGCTTCAACCTTATTAAGCATGTTCTCAATAGTATTCTAGTACATATGCTTAGTTCCATTCCTCTACCTCATGGTGTTATTGACAATATTAATAAGCTTTGTACCAACTTCCTTTGGGGTTGTGATGATAAATTCAAAAAGACCCATTGGGCCAGATGGAGTTCCACCACACTTCCTCTCAATGAGGATGGGTTAAGACTTAGAAATATGAAGGATATCATGCTTGCTTTTAAAATGAAAATGATTTAGAGGCTTCTTTCAAATGACAATATTTTTACTGATGGAGTGTTGGCTATACATGGTAGAATAGATGAGCCTTCTGTCAACTCACATGATTCTCTTGTTTGGAAGGATCTTCTTGATGTATGGAATATTTTCTAGCCTCATATCAAATGGAATAATACATCACCTAGGTGGCTAAACACAACGGATGGGCACTTCACTATTAAGTCAGCTTGGAATATCATCAGGCACTATAATACTCCACAAATGAACTATAAAGCTATTTGGAAACAATTTATCCCTAGAAGGTATCCTTTTTTCCTTTGGAAATTATTTAGAAACATTCTTCATACTAATGTTGTCAGATAGGCCTGTGGTATTATTTTAACCTCCTCTTGTTGCTGCTGCACCATCCAGAAGCATATTTAAACTACACCTCATATTTTCTTTGAGAGTGATTTAACTCATCTTTCTAGACAGTGGTGTGACAAGCTCCTTCAGATTAATCTTAGCAATCAACAACATTGGAAAAGGTGAGCTTGGACCACACTTACTGCTACAGACCCCAAGAACAAAAGGAAGTTTGAAAAATTCTTAACTACAATGCTGTTCTAGGAAATTTGGAAACATCGTTGTAAAGTTCTCTTCCAAGATGTGTCTCTTTCTTTGGAAGATATTCTAAAAAATGTTATTACTCACCTTTGAGATTACAGCAAAGCAAATCAATTGATCATGTTAACCTCTTCCTTATTAATTACTGGCAGCATTCCCATGGCAACACAAGTTAGTTTGTCTTGGGACATTCATCGGCCTTTCATTTTTTGGGAGGTTCCTTGCTTTTTAAGGAACCATATCTCTTTATTATGATATAAGGTTTCTATACTGTTGCTGTTGGTTTGGACCCTGCAGGTCATTAATTCACATCCAGCTCTTTGCTGTATGTGAACATTGGATGGCTGGCAATGATGACAACATGGGCACACTACAAGCTACGGGTAGGATTTGGGATCAAAATCAACTGCCTATATTTTCTTGGGAAGTTCCTTTTGCTAAAGGGAGCCTTAACCAGGTCAGTACAACTACACTTAATAATTTTGGAAAGACACTTCTTTGTTGCTACGAGTGTTCTCTACTCAGGTTGTTCAATGGTTGGTTGTCTCTTGAGAAACACTTGAATTGCCCGGACTTCATGTGAGACTCACTGCCAACAGGCCTGACTCTTTGTCGGCCTTTTCTGTTGCTTTTATTTTACTTTATTTTTTGCTTACAGGTTCTAAACCCATGGACCTTTTGTTTTTTGATCCCCATTCCTATTTCTGGAGCATTTTGCTTTTGCTGTTGATGTTAAAATGCCCTCCCCTCCTTTAGCTGGTGGCATTCCTATTTCTTGCCTATTTCCTGATTCAATATTTTCCCTTTGCCTCTTAAAGTGCTTGATTGTGTGACTTTTGCTCATGACCTTTCACCTAGGCTTGATAAATTGTCTCCCAAATTCATTAAGTGTGTTTTTATAGGCTGTCCAAGATATCAAAAGGAATATCATCTTTATCACCCTCCAACTCAAAAGTATTATATTTCAGCCAATGTCACCTTCTTTGAAAAACAAAATCTTACTTTGGACCACTTTCTCAAGGCAAGGACACTTCCTCGTCCCTTGATTGTGTTCCTCTACCTGCTCCTGCTCCTTTGATTTGCCCTAACCCACCAAGTGTCACAGCTGCCTCTGCTATATCTAGAGTAATATCAGCTCTATGGCCTTTCTAGGTATATCATCATTGTTACTCCATCATCAACACCCCAGCCTTCCTTTGATCCATCTTCAAATCTAACACCAACCGATCCACACTTGATTTAAATCAACCCATTGCCTTGTGAAAAGGTACTCATTCCTTGTAATTATCTTTTGTTACTCAACATATGTTACATTTCAATGTTAAAAATACTTTTCTATATGCTGCCTTTTGGGCAAGTCTACATGGAACAACCCCCTAGGTATATTGCTCAAGGCGATATATGGCCTCTAGCAAAGTCTTAAGATATGGTTTAAAAAGTTTAGTAAAATCATGTCATACTGATTTTCATAGGTGCATTGTTGATCCCTCATTTTTTTATAAAAAAACTGACTTTGGGTATGTCATCTTAGCTATGTAGATGATATCTTGCTTACAGGAAGTAATGTCACCACCATTAGTCACACTAAGGCACATCTAGAGAAACACTTTATTATCAATGACCTGAGAAAACCCATAATTAAATTTCACATATAGTAACACCAACCTCTATGTGTTTTGTCTACCATTTATACATAATGTGGTGTGACAATGGCATCATCCATAATTAAACTTCTCATAAAGTAACATCAACCTTTATGTGGACTTGCTAAAAATTTCTTCGACCAACTAGCTGACATTTTTACAAGCTCTAAACACCAAGGCTTTTGAAAGTCTATGTAGCAAGTTAGGCACAATTGATATATATGCTCCAATTTAAGGGAGAGTGTTGTAATATGCTTATGTTGTTAGTGGCATTCTTTTCCTTTGATATATTCCTATATATGTATCCTTAAACCCTAATAGAAGATGATTTTGTTAGGAATATACCCCTTAATGTAGTATATTTTAATGATATCAAAAAGGGTTGTATGAATGATGACATCAAGTATATTAGGTAAAATTTGGTAGTAGGAGTTCTGTGAAGATAAAGACCTGAAGAAAGGCTGAAGGTCAAGTGCAAGACAAGATAAACGCCTATTGAAATATATATTATAGGTGAAGATCTGAAGGTTCAATGTGCATGATGACTTGAAGTCTAAATGAAGAATAAGTGAAGGCTAAAGATCAAGTGAAAGCTAAAGATCATGAAGACATATAGCTTGAAGACCTTGAAGATCTGAAGTCGTGTGGTGTGTGTGTTTTTACAGGGTTACAATGCTCTTGCACTAAGTACACGATAGTACCAGGGCATGCATTATTTTTCTTCTCACACACTTAGCATACTTAAGGTGACCAGTGAAAAAAGGATCAACAAGTCCAGAACACCGGACCAATGATCTTGCACTGACCTTAGAGATTTTTGTCTAATGACTTTTGAACTAACGATCTGGTTTACTGGATCAACGATTTTGCACAAACCTAGGGCACACTTTTCATTTCACTGGAAAACAGATTAATGTTCCAAGAAACGTTAGTTTGTTCATATCATTTCATTAGACAGTAAGTTTAAGACTGTTGAATGGTGTAATGCCCATATGCCTTTTGTCCAAACTTAACAAGGGCATGCATCATGTACAAAAATGGACCAACGGTAAAAAAACATTAATCCGTTTTTGTTATCATTTAAGACAATTCAAACCATCTGACAGTACAATGAATTACCTAGACTTTGGTCCAGCAAATTCTGTTCATAGGTGAAAATGGACCAACATTTGGAAAAACGTTAGTCCAATCTAGTCAATAATCCAATTGTTGAACCTTTGCATATCTCTATAAATATAAGCATTGGACCAACCAAATAGGAACCTCTTGCACTCTAAACTTTCATACGAACTTCAAACTTATAGTCCTCACTCCTCACACTTAGCACTCATTACAGACATCTTAGAAGGTATTGTTAGTGCAAAAATTTAAGGCAATCATTCATTTGCATCTCCATTAGCAAAAGCAAATCTTTAAGTACTTTAAATTGATGTTGGGTTGTAATTGGTCATTGATTGTGTTGATTTTTGTTTGTATTTCCACCAGAAAACACAAGTGGGTTTGCTCTTTGTAATTAAGAGTGGTCATCTAAAGAGTTTGACCTTAAATTCTTATTGATTAGGGTATTTCACTATAAACACCTATGATTGTGGTTGATTGAAGAGTTCTACCATAAATTCCTATGTAAGTTAGTTGTGTATTCCACTTTAAACACACGGTTGTAATTAATTTATAGTAGAATTAGTATAGGCTCAAGCTCCATAACTTGGGAGTGAACATACAAGATTAAGGAATCACCTAAAAATCTCTATATACTTTAATTCATAAAATACTTGTGTCTGCTTTTAAAAGAATTAAAATTCATTATTCATCCCCTTCTAACGGCTCATAATCAATCCTTTCTGATTTATCATTTTTCTCTTTCACTCTCAAGTAAAACCTTTTAGACCACTAGCAATACTTTTTGAACCACCAATAGTTCTTTTTGAGCCTTTGATGGTTAACTAGCTAGAACATTTCAAGTCACTAATTAGTTTCTTTAGTTCAACCGAAATTAATGGCTAAAAGAAAAAATTAACCGTTAGAGATAGACATTTTAGAATGATGGTATAAATATTTTTGACTATTTACTGAACACAGATTTTCTTGCATATTCTATTTTCAAGAATTTTCCTAAGAAAAATTCTATTCTAAACCTAAGTGCTCCAAAGCAAATTGATTAGTACACGTCTTGTAGAGCTTTCACAAGAGTACTTACTGGTTGTAAGGTTTTAATTTTTGCAAGCTGCTTTAATTTTACCAATTTTATTGGTTATTCTGTTTGTACTTGAAAACACAGGATAACACTTTCATGGTAAAGTTATTGGTTGGTATGCTGTGTTTTAACCCAAAAAACATAGGGATTCCCTAGGGATAAGGAAAGTATAGTTGGTTTGTAGTATTTCAACCTAAAAATACTGGGTAGTATTGGTTTAAAGTATTTGGATCTCAAAATACTTGTATCGTTGGTTTAAAGTTCAACCTTAAACACTATTATTGTAAACTGTGAAGGATCAGTGTTAACCACAATAACACCAAAATAATAATGAAAGGTCTAATAGAATTTTGAGGAGTGGAGTACCTAAGTTGGGAAACACTATAAAAACTTTTAAACTATGACTAAACAAATAAAGAATCATATACTCAACTAAGGATTAAAATCAAAAACTTCCATTTTTCAAGTTATTGAATTAATTTGAGTCTATTCATTCCACTGTACAATTAAATTAACTTAACCTTAAAATTACTCTCTCCCCTCTAGTGTCCTAGTCAATCCTGACAAATGAGACATTTGAACCAAAATGCATTGAAGTCATTCAGGATATACCACCAAATGGCTTGGATGAGCAGGCAACTTAGGAAAAGGTGTTCAAGTGATTCCTTAACACGATAAGGGAAAAACATACTACTTCCAGCAAACTTGCTTCTGCACACCTTTGTGATCACCGTCTTTCACAGACCAACCAGACAAAGAATTCAACCTTATGGAGAATAGCATTTATAGACCATTTTGTAAGAGGGAGGGCTCAAAAACTTGTAGCTATTAACTGTGAGCTTATCATCTCTATCTATTGTCCATCTAGGTATGGCAAGATGACCACTTCCAGTAAAAGTAAAGATAGTCTCAATTTCACGATCCTGTGAATTCTGCCAAAAATGAGTGTTTGTGACCATTGCCCTCTGGAGCAGGAGCCCAAGCAAGCCACTGACCTATCCTTGCTTGTTGACAGCTTCAACAGAGTGATGAATTCCTGCCCCAAGATGAAGCTTCTATACTGCCTTTTTAACCTTCTTGAAAGACAATGAAGATCCAAACCCAAGTGAGAGGTTATTAGAAAATCTATGGTTAAATTTGGAACTACCGTTCAGCTAACAATTTTTCGGAAAAGCTAGCTTATTAGAAAATAGTACTGTTGGCAACTTTTTTTTTATTTTTTTGTAAATACAAAAAAAATTATAAACAAGATCTTGAAATGTAAGACAACATTTTCACAGTTTTTCCACAAGCTGACTCCTATCTACCTTCTGAAAAACACTAAATTTTAACTGAAATACAGAAACAGTGTTTCTGAAAAACTGCAACCACTAGATGGGTTGGTAAACATGTTCTAAAAAAATGTTTTTTAAAAAGTTGCAGTAAAAATGCAATTCTAAACGCAACCTATGATTTAGTGATAATCATGGATAGGACTGAACATTCAATGTGAATTAGAAATAAGATCCTTCTGGGAGATGTGAATCGCTAAAAGAGGACCAGACAAGATCATGAGAAAACTGTGTACAATTCCCCATGTTGTCTGGTGGTGTCTTTGGTTGTAAAGGAATAATAAGGTTTTCCAAGACACTGTTCATGATGATGGTTAGTTCATGTCCAAGGTAGGCCTACGTGGTTGAGTGCATTAAGTATTGGCAAGCTGAGGCACTCAACAAACACTTGTGAACTTCTGAAGTGGACAGTCTGGAGCATCATCTTTATGTTGTTCCCTATTTCAGCTTTTGCCACTTTCATTTGATCTTGTTTCTTTAGAGGTTTCTATCCCTAAAACCTACCTTTCCCATGGTTTTGTTTTTATTTTCACCGTGCCTATCTTTTTTCTTGTTTTTAGTATATTTGTCATCAACACTTAAGATCCCAAGTGTATTGAGAGTAGTTCCAAGCTTGCACCTTGAATTTTCATTTCAAAATAAATAAAAATGTTATATTAAATGTATCTTGTTGAGAAAAAATCATAAGAGTAAGTTAAGGTTGGGGGGGGGGGGTGTTGTGTGCGGGAATGAGGGAAAATAGATGAAAAACAACACGTGTTAACTGGTCAAACGATTATTCATTGCACTGCACACTAGCAAAATTTAAGTCTAGCCAAATATCTATCAAGCAATCAGCCCACTAACAGTGGACACCTCCAATTTAAACCCCCAAGGCCCCAACCTCGACCTTTCATTCATTTTTCCAGCTGTCTACAACTCCCAAAACTTATTTCCTATTCAAACATGAGAGCTCATGAAGGTGGGCCTCTAGACATGCATGGAGTGAAAAGGGGGGGCACTAGAGAGGTTTCTTGCAGGTTATGAGGGTTTATTTCTAGGGATTGTCACTAAGGATGGATGGATGGCTGGTCGCAAGGAGGTAGAGTTCCATTTAATTAAAAATTTACAATAGAGTATAACTTTGTAGCTCTTGATGTGTTGAAGTTTATCTCATGTTTTGTTGGATTTCAAGCTGAATATCACACCATTTCACTAAGGGAAGCTCAATAAGCATGTATGCATTGTTTGTATGTTTACACAAAGTTCAGTTGAAAACTTTTACATGAAATGATTAAGAAATGAATGTAGAAGATATGGAAAGTCATGGCCCATCAGATGGCAGTGTTTGCCAGAAAAAGGCATTTGAATGGACTTAACTTTGATTTGGGGGGGCGAGGCGGCAATTGTTGAGAGCAGAAGGACGAACCGATGGAGAGAGACCGCTTTCATGTGGCTAGGGTTTTAGAGAAAAAAGAGAGGTTGGTAGGGAGGAGGGTGATGGTTAGGTTTCCCTCCTCCCTACTTAGACTCTCACTCATAATGGACTCTCAAAATCTAATACCATATGAGAAATAACAGAAATGTATAAGATTGTTATCGCATTAACTAAAGATAAATCTCTATTTATAGAGGTTACATAAAAAACATAAAATACACTAGCAATGGACTAAACCCACACGCACCTAAACCCTAATACAATATTGTCTTTCACATGAATAGACAAGTCAACCCTGAACATCATTTGTTCAGTTTGTCTGACATGATTATCACCCCTACCCACCGAAATCAGCCACAATCATGTAGAAGAAGAAGCTCATAGAAGCCATGCAAAAGTCGTTACTACTTACCAAAAAAGTTGCAGCTGCTGCTGTCCACATTCTTTCCAAATACCAAAGTTGCAGTCATAGTCTTCTTTTATTTACATAGATCTTAAGGTAGTTTTTTTCATTTTTGTTAGATTGTTTTGTTTTTTCTGAAGTTTTAATGAAGATCTTTATTTATATTTTAGATCTACTCATGTTTGCAAAATTTGTATTAAGAAGCTTGATCTGCTTAAAAGCAAAATGAATAGAGAAAACAATATAATAGGAGATAGAAACACAAGTTACCAAAATTGCAATGTTGATTCAGGAATATCCCAGGCTTCACTTGGAAAGTCAATGCAACTGTCAATTTACAAAAGCACCTCAATCCATGTGTCAGGCTACAAACAACAGGCATAGAAGCTATCGCCTTTTATAGGTCAAAATGAGTAATAAATGTAAACCAAACTGCAAGCATGATATACATTTTCAGAAGAAAGGGTATTTATAAAATTTTATTTGAGTACGTGCTAGTGCTCACATAACCATACCTTAAAATAACATCAATGAGCACAAGTGCCTCTGCACTACCTTCCACAATCGATTCTGGTGCCTGGTAGTGCATAGACTCACAAAATCAATCCATAATAAGAGTGAGCTAAAAGTTCCTGAAAACAATGAAATTTCAAAGGAGAAACCATCAAATAAAAAACTTCCTAAAAGATCCAAAACTTACTGCTTGCCCGATTTCAGAAATAAAGTGTGCAAGGCCATTGATGACTTTCTCATCCCCATTTTTAAGAGCTGGTGTGAGAAGGACGTCTTTAAGATATTGTATTCTAAACAGAAACATCTGAGGAAGTCCCTAGAAACAAGATGTGAATTTATTGGTAAGAATTGAAGAAACATAAAAAGATGTCAAAATATTGATCCTAAAGCCATGCATATCAACCGAAAATTCAAAAGCAGCAGAACTACTATGATCCATTAAAGCATTTTTCTCACTACCTGTGTTTGCAATGTACTTTTACCAAGTATTAAAAAAAATTGAAACTAAGAAATACTTAATAAGTTAATACCCAATTAGCCATTGTAATATAACTTAAATTAAAGTGCTCTAAAAATCAAAACAGTAATGATGAGTACAAGTCACATTTTATTACCTCATGCCGACTAACCAACTCAGCTAGAACTTCAATAGCCATTTCAAATGTCAGTGGAACCTACACTCCAATGTAAGCAGAACATTTCAGTGTCATTAATTTTTTTTTGGTAAACTTTTCAAAAAGAATTCCCCATGTTAAACTATAACTTTATAGCATAACTATGTGGAAATTGTACCTGTAACATGTTGAATACAAAACCAAGCAATGGATGTATTGGAAGTGAAGACGGTGAAATTTCAGACAAGCAGCCTGCTCGAACCTGTAAATCAGCACAGATACAGGATATCAAAACTTACCATAAGTAGAGGCAATTACATAGGTACTTGGAATTTTATGGCATGCAAATTGCAAGGGAAAATATTGCAGCTAAACAGTTTATTGGAATCAACTCAAGGGAGTTGGTCCGGTTGAATCATATTCTTTCTTAAAGATAATAGAATGGAGGTAACACTTTGTTGAAGTTTAAAGTGAAGAACACTTTTAATCAAACAAACTGTCATGAGTATGCCAACATTATGCATTACACTGGCCAAATTATGATGGATAATTAACAAAATTTTGGTGATGAAGTTGGTGACTGTCCCATCCTGTATTTCTACAACCACCAAGTGTGATAGATGATGCAGAGTATGTATGGAAGGTCATATAAGTTAGCATTTGGTACATGGGAATGTAGGCTGGAATGGAGCCATCAAGTAGGAAGGAATGAAGGTCCCACGTTTGCTGACAAAAACTGTTTTGGAATGAAATTCCCACCTTAGGAACTTGATTCCTTATCAAAAGGTAAGGAATTTCATTTCCTGGAATTCCATTTCACCTGATGTCTTGCATTCGCATCTCTCTGGCTGTCTCACATTCACATCTCTTCCATATTGCATTTCCTCCACCTTCCATGATTTCCCTCTTCCCTTTTTTCATTAAAAAAAGCTGGAATGAAGGACAGCAAAACAGATTTGTTTCTGAATAGTGTGAATATGTGTATACTTGCAAGAGGTGAAGGTGAGAACAAACAAAAAGCGTATATTTTAAATGAGAGATTTTTAACTTTGGGAATGGATGTATCTTTGAGCAAGTCATGTTTTCTATTATGATTATAATTGGGTAGACGATTATAAGTTCTTCATGCATGCAGTGATTATTACTCACTTCAGTAAAAAATTTGGCAAGGCAAACAAGAATGAAGAAAAATGATGTCTTGTTCATGCATATGTGGCTTGAGATCTTACATATGGTAGATTGTTTTATGCACCTTGTTGACATTTTAGTCAACCCAATTGTGGGTCAAATTGAAACGCCTAATCACTTTATGAATTAGGTCATAAGGATTGCACTTTCACTTTATGCTAATAACGTAAATTATGTAGAAAATATTACAATGTATAGAATGTGAAGCTTTGTGACATGCTACAAAGCATAGAAAAACTCAACTCTATCAAGAATATTGGCATTGCTTTTTGCATATTTTAGCACACCTTTTAAAAATTAGAGTGATGAAACATAGATTTAGTTGGTCAAAGAGCATTAGTAAATATTTCAATAATGTATTAAACTCTATCATAGGATTGCAAAGTGAATTAAGAGTGATGTTTGTTTGAAACAACTGTAAATTCAGAGGTGCAACAAACTCTATCATAACATTTCAGACTACATGAGCCAACTACTGGGGGTGTGTTTGTTTCAACTCTTTATGAGAAAAGTTGAAGCCAAAATGGTATTGTAGCAGATCTTTGGAATAACAATTCTAGTAAAGATTAGTTGAAAATTAAAAGTGATGTTTGTTTGAAAGAGCTATAAATTTTTCAGATTTCTAATTTTACCATTTTGATGTCTTTGTTAACCCTTTTTGTAGTATATGAATTAAAAGTTATCCTTATAAAGTGATTGACATATATACATATAAGCGGATAACCCGATCTTTTTTACAGTCTAGAGTAGTTGATCTTCCAAGGAACTATTGAAAAGCTACTTTAGAAGATGAACTACATGAATAGTGAAAAGATCTACCATTCCACTCCGCTCTTGTTACTGTGTGGAGCTGATGTGTATTATGTCAAGCTCCAACTTGAATCCGCTCTTAGCAATGAAAAGATCTAGGAACAGATCAAAAACAAACACATCCTAGGTTTTCTAACATATTTTCTTTCAAGTTGTGGAACCACAGACAGGACAACTTTAAGAACACGATGGACTAAAAATGTGACGTGACAATGTGAGTATCACGTGCTCGTTTGAGATATTGGCATACCCAACTAAGCAGGCAACGGAGAATTTTATTATTACGTTCGTAAAGTTGATTTTCATCATCAAGCCTTGTCTCTGACTGGAGAAGAAGGAATTCGAGAACCGTTGAAGTTTGGCCAATAAGCTGCATGAAATGGTACATCAATTGGCAGATATCTAACATTTTAAGAGAACATAAACATTTACACGGTGTATGGTACACAATTCTTGGTTAGAAAATGGTAACCATGCCCATACCTGTTGCAACCTAGACTCAGCACTGCTATTTTCTGTACTCTGGTCCTCGATGATTTCTTCGGGCAACACGGTAAGCATCTCCAACACGGCAACATTCCCATTTTCCATATTCTGCAACTCGCGCAAGCTAGAAAATAACCGCTCTATAGGCTTCTCGTATTCAAGTGCTCGAAGCACGAGCGCCGACAGTGCAAGGCATATTTGCGTCAACAGCTGCCAAAATACACATAGATGAGCTCGATAGACAACGCAAAAGAGGCGACTGAAGGATCTTCCCATTCCCCCAGCAGCACCTGCGGAGGGCCAACACTGAACCTCCCGGCGGCCACGAGGAGTGCATTAATGAGCGCCTCCTTCGCCGCCAACCTTAAGCACCGACCCTCGCTCTTTATCTTCCTCTTCAGAATCTGCGCGGCGAAGAACTCGAACTCGAAGCTGTCGGGCGCCGGTACGACACTGCCTGAGGTCAGGATCGCGGCGGCGACGTCCCAGGCGGCGTCGGTTTGCTGGAACTGTAGGAGCCATTGGTTGGCCGCGACGCGGTTACCGGACTGGGTGTCGTGGTTGAGGACGTGGACGGCCTGGGCCATCTTCACCTGGAGTTCCATCTCCGCATCCATCATATCATCATCGTCATCATCACCGCCATCGTCATCGTCATCGTCATCATCATCACGCGAACGGGACGGGTGGGAGAGGACGAGAAGAAGAGGGAACGGAGGGGGCGGGCGGGGTGCGCGAATGGATGAGCGATGGATAGGCGACGGGGGAAGACGACGGACGGGATCTGATCCGATGGCGGAGGTGGGCAGGTGGATGGATGGAATCGCCGGAACACGACACAATAAGTAATAATAATAATAATAATAAAATAGATTTAATTCTTTAATAATATTATTAAAATTATTTTTTAAAAGTATCTAACTTTAAGTTATTTATATATTTATATATATATACACAAGAGAAATTAAAAAGAAATTTAAGGAATAATGAAGGAAGGATTTAAAAAGATAATAAGATGTTGTAAGAATCTTAACAAAAATATTTATGACTTTTGTTGAGATGAAAATAAAAAAGTTGTTAAGACAGTTAAATATAGTATTCTATAGATGTAAGTTAAAAAACACTAGTTGAGTAGTAAGAATTGTTATATAAAAAAAGAAAAACTAATGTTATGTTAATTAGATAAGTTATTAAAAAAATTAGATAATTTAAATTTAATCTAAACATTTAAATTAGTATACTACTAAAAAGAATAACTCTAGTATCATTAAAAAGTATATAATAATAATAATAAATTTATTTCTGATTTCACGTAAATTTTAATAACTATGAAAAATTTCCAAGACAATCTAATGCATCATGCAAAAGACTACTTGTTAATGAAAGACATGTTTTTATGAGAATTTTACAGCAACAATTCAACTACCAAGGTGAGATCGATTGTCAAATTTTTCAATGAATTATATAATTTTGAATCTTTTCTTACCATTCATAATCAAATAATTTTAGATTTATCTTTACTTCTATAATTTTTTTCGATAATAAATTCTCCTCTTCTAACTAATGTACTCCTTGATTTCATAAATGCATGACCAAGTCATCTAAACTAATTTTCTTCCATTTTATTTTCAATAGGTATAACTTCTACTTTATTTCCAACAAAAACATTTTTAAAATTATTCGTTGTAACATACACATCTGAACTAACTTTTTGCACATGCATATGCTTTAAAATAGAATGAACCATAAAGTATAATTAAGCAATTGACAATTTTATAATTTTAAGAGTATTCTGTATTGCACACAATACAAAGAATTTCTCCACTTCATCTATCTTCCCTTAACTTATAAATAACATCATTTATAATTTCTTCATTATTATTTACTAATTCTTTTATCATCATTTCTCTTCTCACCGATCCTACATTTTATAAATTGACATTTTTAAGACACTTTTGACAAAAACAATACCTACCGTTCCATTATTTACATTAATATTCAAGTAAACAAACCACCCTTTTCTCTATCGATAATAGCTTACAAAGTAAAAAAAAGTCAGTCATCAAACAACATTGAAAATAAAAACTCTTAGACCTTTCATTTAAATCAATTTTTATCAATCACAAATATTATTATTATTATACAAATTTCAATATATAAATTTCTATAACTTCAAAACTAACTACTTCAAAGCTAATTGAAACAACTTCAAACAAAACTAATTTTTTGTAAATTTTCATATATCATTATTAAACTCTTATCTTATAATTTATTATATAATTTCAATAATGTTTACAAAATTAATTTCGACTTCAACTCTTCAAAATTATTAAAATTAAAACATCTCATTATCAAACAAAACCAAAAACGTTGGATTAACACGCAAAACGAGAATTAACATTCGGCACGGCAGAAAAATTTTTCCAGTATACTTCAATGTTACGAGGACATATTTAATCTAACATATCAAAAATTCCAGAATTTTGGCATTACTTTCATAAGCCTCTTGGAGCACTTCAATATTATAGTTTATGTACTACATTCTAACACCTAAAATGGATACATACTAGTGGGTAAAACACCTACGTATGGGGATGACTAATCTATGGAAAAACATCGATTACATGGACGATACCATAACCATTAATGAAACTCGATGTTTGAATCAAAGATCTCTCTACCATTAGTAACCCTCCAAAGGGCAGTTCAACTATACAATCGGTAAGTAATCATATGTACCGATGCCCGGAGGTGTGGATTAAACTGCTGAAGTTTGGGTTTGCTGATAAATTGCCCCAAATGTTTTGGAGAAGAATTTGCGAATTTCAGGGATAATCCGGTGGATCAGATGGCAGTACCTGCATCAGCAAGTAGTTGGGATTCATACTGGTTGCACGACAAATTGCGTAATTTGTTTTAATAAATGTCTTGTTAGATATAAAGCAATGATTGCAATTACCCAGGCCTGGTTCGGATTTTCTCAAAATGCTCTAAGATAAACAAAATGCAAGTATGTCTAAGAGAAATTGCATTATAAGACTCCGACAGCTCATACATGCTTGCAACATTCTCAAGCGAAACATCCTGTATCAATGCTAGGAAATCAGCATATAAATCCAAACCAGATGGAATCGTACAGGATGGCATTAAAGCATATTTACCTGTGCAATGGTGTATTCACATAGGCGTTTTAGACCTTCCAGGAGATATTGGTCAGAAGCTCTAAGTAGATCTTGAGCAATATCTAATGTAACTTCAATTGAACCTGTGTATATGAACCTGTTTCACAAGGCATACTTACGTAAGCAACAAATTTCTCGGAAGACAGGACGGATGTGATAGCAGCCTAACTCACCTCATCATCAATTCAAAAACCTCCCATCTTATGTTGGGGATTTCAATATCTCTAGCATCTTTCTCCTGTTATAAGTAAAAGCTTCAGCAACCTCACTCAATAAAAGTCATATAAAGAAAATATATCATTATCCAGTAACAATACTAGGGAAATTAGATAACGATACAAAAGGTGCTAGAGATAACAGAAAACAAGAATTACTCACTCGATAGCCACCATCAAACATTGCACGAAATGCATCTGAGGAAGCCAGCAAAGCTATTCGATGGGCAAAAAACCTTTTATCTGAACAAAGAATTAAAACATGTAATCCCTAAGAGAATCATAGAAACTTCAACTTTGACAATAAACCTAGAAGATGGCCTAAATGATTTGAGGCTTGGTAGAAGTAAAAAATGTTGAGATAAAATGGTAACGAAAATAAATACCAACCCCCAACAAGAAAAGCAACATCAGATAAAGTCGGATTGTTTACATACTGCTCACCCAAGTATACCTGCATCAAAGTTGATTGAAACACAAAAAACAAACAGATCTAAGCAAACATTTCTTGAAAATTGTGCTTTATAAAACATCAATAGTATAAAATGTCCAAAGAGGATTTAGATTTTAAGCTGTAATTTATGTAATAATCATTGACATTGGATTTAGACATAACTAAGGAATTCAACTTGATTTCATGTTAGACTTCAACGAGGTTAAAACATGTCTTGATAAAACATTGATGTATCAATGACATGCCAATCGAAAGCTGAGAAAGAAAATGTCATCTAAAGAAAGTTATCATGCCAACAAATTAAAAAAGACACAGGTCGACAAAATTTCACCAACATATGTCAATATTTGATTCCATGGATATAAAACAATCTAAATTATAATTCCACTGCACAGAGTAAACTACATGAATCCTTTTCATTAATATATTTTTATTTATGTTGAAATCTCTGATTAAACATAAATTTAAATCTTTTCTCACGATAATTACGTAGTTTTAAGACTTCTTTTTTTCTTTTAATTTCTTCTGCACTAATTACTTCTCCTAATTGTTGCATCTTTTAACCACCTAAAAATATAACCAAACTACCTCAACCAATGTTCTCTTAAATTATCTTCAATTATTGCAACTCCAATTCTATTCCTAATAAAATTATTTGTCTTATTTCTTATAGTATTGCCATTCATCCATCTAAACATTCACATCACTACAATACTAACATTTTACAGATATTTGTACTTTATAGTATAAAATTTTATGAATCATAAAATATAACTAAACAAATAGCACATTTACAAAATTTTCTTTTTATTTAAGGAAATCCTCCTATCACCTAACATTCTAAAAACATTTCTCCACTTAATTCATCTTACTTTAATTCTATAAATACTATCTTTTATAATTTCTTCATTACTACTTATTATAAATTCTAGGTACTTAAAGTCTTTTACAAATCTCATGGGACATCTAATTATATACCTTCATTATTAGTGTTTTTTGTTCAACCCACATTTTATACATTCAATTTTTAACTCAAGAGGAGGGGAGAGAGGGGTTTATGCACGTCGAAAAATTGAAAATGTAAAGTTTAAAAGTTAGGTGTCTATAGAAGTTGAAAATACAGGAAAGAAATATCAGCATTCTGTCCATATAAACCCCTCATGTTTTTCAACTTTCTACCCCCTCCTCTCCCCCCACAAGGGTCCACCCCTTCCTCACCCCCTATAAGCATCAGCCCCCACCTCTCCCACCACAAGCATTCGCCTGTTCAACTTCGTCCTGAGTGTTGGCCTCCTGATCTCACACGGAATCCATTTGAGTGTTCTACCCATCAACATAGCTTCTCATTGAGGACTGATCACCTACTTAGCTGTAGACATAACTTCTCATCAAGGACTCACCGCCAACCTGTTGTTGCAACAAGTCCACCAAAGTTTTCTTCTTATCCATTGACACAACTTCTCGTAGCTGCAACCAAAGGAGGTACATTTCTTCCTCACACAGTTTTCTTCCCCTCTTTGACAGATTTTTATGGTATCCAAAAAATTCTAAAAATCCCATTGCCCCTCTTTGTCAGTTTTCTTCCTTCTAAAATAACATTGTAGTGTTTCCTATATATGATCATTGTATCATTAGAAAGAAAGTGGCAAAAAGATCATTTACAGAAAACAATTAGCAAGCAAATAGTGCATAAAACAAATACAAGTAGCTAAACATTGAAATTGCTAAAATATTGAAAAGGCAAAAACAAATGTCAACTAGCTAATTACATAAACATGGATGAATGGTGACAGCATCAAATCATGAAATGTTTTAAATATTTTCGTTGTTATTCTTGTATGATGTTATATATGCTAAATTTTTTTCTTTTTTTTATATGTGAATAGTCGTAAGAAATGACTGGTTCAAATAGCAAAAACTTGGAGGAATGAGTTATATGAGCTGGAATGCAAAGGTTGATAAATTGATATTAGATATTCTTAATGAGGTCTTGAACGAAAGAAATGGTAAAACTCATAATGGAAAGATAAAAGAAAAAACTTGGAATGAAGTCGTCAAAAAATACAATGAAAAAACCAAAAACTAAAATCACAAGGAAAAATGTGGATAGTCACATTAAGATTTGGCGACTTATGTACAAGAACTGCATTAAAATTGAGAATCAAAGTAGATAAGGTTGGAATTACATCCAAGGTCATACAAATATTTAAATGAAATATGGAATGAAGTTATTTATTCAAGTTAGATTTTTGGTTTTTGATATTAGACATTTATTAGTCCGTTGAATAATACATTCCATAACTAATATTATTTTTTTATTTTAGAAACATCTAGAATGTACATCGGGTAAAGGAAAGTCATGTTGGATTTATGATCAATTAACGATAATATTTAAAAGCACCATTACCTATAGGACTTATAGCAAGCAATCTGAGGATTGTACTCAACCACAAAATGAACAAGATGCAGAAGAATGTCAATGAAGAAAATTTTACTTTAATCTACACTCAAACCCCATTAGATTTAAACTCTGATATACATTCTACCCTATGTAGTATAAGAGGCTTCAATGACACTCAAAGGAAAAAAAAAAACATGCATGCCCTCATGCAGTCTCATGAAGCAATAGCTTTTCCATTTAAAGATGTTACATTCGCATTTATGACCTTGTGTGAAAAGGAAGATGAAAGTAATACGAAATGATTGAAAATATTACAAGAAATCATTGTTGTTGAAAAAGATAAGCTACATTTTACAGTGAGAGATTCAAAGCAATGAAGTTATTAGAAAATCCTACAAAACAAAATCAATTTTTACATGTACCCTAAAAAATATGACTCCAATGGTTGAGGCTTAATTTTGAAGATATGTAATGTTGAATTTTATGTTTCTTTTCATATGTAGTGACAGATGTCATGATACCATGAACAATTTACAATAACACTTTGAATGTTATGTTTCTTTGTTAGTGTAATTAAAATGAAGTACAAGTTACAATGACACTTTGAAATTGAATGTTATTTACACTTTCATACATTTATGAAATACTTGAATTATATTATTGGGTGAAGGTTATTTTTATGATGTTGAATTATAAATGATGTACTTCAAGTATGTATGTGTGTTCTACATTGATGAATACAGTGTTATAATATTTTTTTTTTCTATTTACATAGGCAAAAAATGGATTTAATGAAGATCTTAATAGAAGAAGAAAAGGAATATGCTCAAAAACGTCAAAGAAGGTTATTGCAGAAATGACAGCAACATCAAGTACAATCTCTATTACTACAAATAGAATTTACAATAAAGGACAAAACTACATTAAAAGATTGTTAGATCCATCGTTTCCAAATCAAGCCTACAATTGCCAAGAGATATATAGAATGAACCAACATGTTTTTACGAAATTTTGTAATTTGCTGAGAAAGGAGAGAGTAATAACTACTACTATAAACAACATTACAATAGAAGAAAAACTTGCAATTTTTTTTGTTATGGTTGGACAAAATCAAAGGTATAGAGAATGATTTCATCATAACACTTAGACTGTTTTATCTATTTTAATTAAGTGGTGAATGATATTTTAAAATTAAACGATAAACTTGTACCTAAGCCCTTACCATCAACCACTAGTAGAATTCGTAGTAATTCAAATGTTTGTCCATATTTCAAGATATGTTCGTTGCTTTTTCATTATATTAAATATATTATTATGTGTTGTTAATAAGAAAAACTGAATTAACACAAACTGTTATGGCTGTATGTAATTTTGACATGGAATTCATTTATATTCTTAGCAGATGGGAAGAATTTACAACTAATGTTGGAATTCTTTAGGGTACAATTAATTTACCTAATGAATTTCAAGTTCCACCAAAAATGCTACTTAAGATATCAATTGCTGCAACATAATCTATTTTTAAATTGTTTTGCTGCTTTTGATGATATTCTCACTATAGGTATTTTTATATAATCATGTTGCCCTTTTCAACCATTTTTATTCTGCTATTGTTTTGGAATTAACCTTTGATCTGATTTTTGATAATTTTGTATAGTCATCTTATTAAATGTATAACAAATCCTTTTTTAGTTTAATTTTTGTTGAATGTCTTCATCTGGTTCTGCATTAACACTTTCAAGTCTTCTATGAAGGTTAAATTTAAATCAAGTAATCTAAGGTAGAAATATGTTTTATGAAAAACGTGTTTATTAAATACAATTTTCAAACTTCATCCAAAGTTTTCATTGCACACCTGTTTAGATGCCCATGTTTAAACTATACATATAAACATATAGTTCATGTCATATCTATTTCATGTGTTCTGAAACATTACTTGATCTTACCATAAAGGGTTCAAATGCAACGTGTGATACTATCATGAAATAATTATTTCCAACTATGAATTTTGAATACAACGCTTGATATGTAAATAATATTTTGATAAACAGAGCTCCAAGCAAAATGAAGTTCTCTTCAACCAAATGAATCAAACCTGTGGTATTGGAGATGGAGGTGCAGCATCCACAGGAGAGGGTGGCATGACCTTGTTAGCCACCTTGAATAATGCTAATGAACCTTCTTGTTGTAGTTTAACATTTGATGAACCAAGAAGACCAAGAAGCAACTCAAGACCTAACAGCATAGAAAAAAATATGAAAACAATGAAAAAGGGAACTACTTGGTTTTTTATTACCAATATTTTCCTCTTGAAAGTTGAGAATGGAACTAGCTTTTCACCATTATTGTCGATGAAAATTGTTTTGTGATCTTCTGGAGAGCAAAGATGTGCAAGAGCCAATGCTACTCGCCTTTGGACAGTTTTATCACTTTTTTCCATCAATTGTAATAAATGTCGTAAGACCTAATGAAAAAAATCCGACAAAGGTGTAACTTATAAAACTCATGAAAGTTAAAAGAGAAGAAAGAGAGCCTCATGAATAATTTTCCTTATGTAAATTGTAAAGAGGAAAAGGCTCACACTTCCATGAATCTTCTCCTCAAGTCTTTTCAATGTCTTTGCCACACAATCCTTTGTTGCCTGTAAATTAATTTATGGTTCATTAATGGAAAAAGAATTTTTCACTTAAATTAGTATACATTATAATTGCTCTATTTGGACAAACTTCTCAATTGGCGCACATGTTATGACAATAAAACGAAACTAACAAGGCAATGTCCAACTATTCAAAACTCAAAACACTATAATCCAGGAAAAAACTCATGGTAGGCATAAATAAAATTATAAAAATATGATACCTGAACTATAAACTCTCCATCTTGCAACTTTTGAACACCTCCAACCCTGATAAAGTTGGATACATTATCCTGTACATCGAACAAACATGACTACTAAGCAAAGGCAGCATATCAATGTAACACCAAGTTGATGACAGAAATGCATCCAAAATAAGTATGTAATGCTGTTACAGATAGGATGAAGGCAGATACAAAAGTGAAAAACATAAAACCTCATTATCTGCAAGGCCATAAAGTGAAAAGGCTGCGTTATGCTGTAGAGAGCCATTTTTTGAATCAAGAAGCTTTAGCAGAGGTGTTAAGCCACCAGCAAACACAATACCAGCTTGATTATGAGGGTCCTGGAATAAAGACATTTACGTAGTAAAGTTTTGAACTCATAATAAAGAATCAATTAAAACAATCTTTCATAAGATTAAATATTTCTGACAAATACTATAGGAAAACCAGTTTATAATATTGATGTGAGTAAAGAAAGAGAAGGAAAGTGGACAAACATGCACATACAAGAAAAAGTGATTATCCTGCACTAATACAACCAAGCAATGTAGTGTCTTTTATAGAAATTCTTCTGAATAAAGATGAACAGAAATATGCAACCTGTACTTATGATATACTGGTACACACATTTCATATAACTGACCTGTGCCAATCTCCCAAGTGCAAAAGCAGCCATCTCTTTGAGTTGTAGATCCGAAGAATGAAGCATATCAATCAGCGGACGAGCTGCACCTCTTTGAACAATATGCATCTACAACCACCAATACACATCCATTTAATCTGACTTACCATATGCAAGCTCTAACTTTCGCAGCATGAAAGCAATAGCAACACAAAAAGATCACATTCTCAAAAATACAAAACAATATATTAGCAACATAAAACTAGCAAATAACAAAGCACCTTGCAGTCTGAATCAGTTGCAGCAAATTGTCCAAGTAATAGAGCAGCTTCTCTTTGACTCTCTGTACAGCAAGAACTATATCCACCAAGAAGCGCACATAAATTGCAACCATTGATATTTTGATCAATTTCTTTTAAAAGTTCCCTATGTATGTTAATTGAAACTAGACATCACAAATTTCCCTAAATTTTTTTCCTAAGTGTTGAATCCACATCACTTCATCAATTTGGTAATGAACTCAAGGATTGAGAAACAGGGGATGAGAATGGCCCTGTTGAATTTATGTATAGTTACAGTAAAAAAGGTTGAAAATACCTCAGTAACCCAATAACAGGCTGTAGAGCTCCGGCGAGAAGTACTTCTCTTTTGATATTTGGGGATGAGTGAACCAAATTACCAATCACGCCTACCTATCAGAACAAATTCCAATCACACAGTAGGTCAAACATCACCTAATACAAATTACAAAATAAATTGAATTGTAAAAACCTACTGCTTCATAATGAATGGAAGCATCCTCAGATCGAAGCATGAGTATCAGTGTTGGAAGAGCACTGCATTCCACAATCTGCATAAGACGTGCGTGAAAACTCTAGGTGTAGTGCATACAGTGTCAAAATGTTGGAAATCCCTCTAGAACTAACCTGATTCTTGTTGTCATCGTTTTTGAATGCCAAAGTACGCAAAGCCCCAGCAGCTGCTCTTTGAACTTTTATGTCCTTGAAATCTAACAATTCAACAAGAGGTGGACTCCCCCCTTCCATCCTTCATAAAGAATATATATTAAAAATCAGAAGACAATGCTGTACCAATAAAAAAGAGTGCATATCATATAAATAATCAATAAACGCAGGCATACCTAACACGAGTTTTGATGCCACTGTTTTCGTGAGCAAGATTGGTTATAGCATCTGCTGCCCTTCGAATTACACTATATACAGCTCGCGTAGTAGACCCATCCTTGCGCCTTTTCAAAAGATTCACCAGATGAGTTAAAGCACCAGCATCAACTATAAGCTGCTGATGTTCAGGCTGTTACATAAAGTGAAAGAATGAGTCGCTAAATTTTGAAAATGGATTAGTATATTGACAACAAATATACATCAGATACTCAAATATTAGGGACGTATTAACTGTCAAGAAGATACTTGGTCAAAAATTAGAACCTATAGAGATAAATAACATTTGTAGGAACCTGATGAGAAATTCACCCCAGCTGGGTCTGATATACGAACTAAAGTAACTAGTGATTTTAGGGATACTTTAAAATGTAAGACAACTGTGCTGGACAACTAATTTCCCCATCCAATATAACCATAATAAAATGGAAAACGGCTTCTTATTCCCTTGAAACTATGAATAATGGTGAGAAAAAGCAATAATATTGATCATTTTCAACTTCTACGATCAGATGGACACATCTTGATTTTTGCTAGATGTGTATGAATATTGCAGGACAAGCTAGACCAAAGAAACCACGTATAAGAATATCCCTAATCGGTTCAAGACCTTTCAACGTATCAAACAAAATGATCCTTAATCCTAAGAAAACCCAAAAGTTAGATGCTCTAGGCAGATGAAAATTGAATTATCCACACTTGTCGAGTACCAGCACAAAGAATCAACCGACCATTGAATGCTTAGACAAGTCATATGCAAGTATACATCTCTAAAATGCCTGAATTTTGGGCTAGCGCAGAGCTAGAATTCCCAAGAAACCCACCTTGACAGCAAGAAGTCCCAGTGCAAAGGCGCTTCCCTTCTCAACCTCGTGCTCATAAGGCCTGCGTCCACCGTCCAGCTCGGTGAGCGACGAATGAGGCGGAGGCTGCAGATGTTTCACCAAGGCCGGCACAGCACCGGCATCGACAATCGCACTCACCACCTCCTCTGCGCAGCAGAAAACACCGCAAATTTCCCTCAAAAAATTTCCATAAAACTCAAACAGGCAGATCCACGTCATCGTCCACCAAAATCAAGCACGGAAACTAAAAGAAACAGATGCACGAACCGTTCTTGGCTAGCTCGGCGAGGACGTGAGTCGCACGCCTGGCCGCCGCACGATCCGAGGCCGTCCACGAGAAGGTGTTGGTGAGAAGCTCGACCTGAGTCGCAACCTCCTTGGCGATGCGCTCCTGGTGCGATTCGCAGCACATTTCGTCGTCGACGTCACCGTCGTCGTCGTCGCCGCCGCAGCCCTCTCCCACGAATTCATCCTCGTCCGTGTTTTGCTCCTGCTCCACCGCCGAGAGCTCCAGCTTCCTCTTCTGCCCCTTCCTGGCCTTCTCCTGCGGCAGCATCTTCCCCGGCTCCTGCTCTTCCTCCATCGGCGGGGCGGAAGGGTGCGTTTTCTGCAGGGAGGGAGGCGGAAGAGGGGGGCCGATCTCGGGGAGAAGAGTGAGATAGTTGAGATGGGCGACGGGGCCGGAGGGGGGAGGGCGATCGTCTCCTTTTCTTTTTCCATTTTTCGGAGGGATTGGTTAAATTTTCCGCGCCAACCGCATTCGGGAGAAAAATTTCGGGGTATTTTTCTTTTGTCCACCAGAAACGGAAATGTTTTTTAAAAAAAAATAATTTAACTGCATTAATAAAATTTTAAATTATAAATTTTTAATAAAAAATCTTTGTCACTCACCTCATGAAAAATATAAAAAGATCTCCTGCTATTTAAATATACAATTTTATTTTATTTTATTAAAAATATAAACTCTAAATATAAACCCTAAGCATTTAAATATACATTTGTTTAAACAGTTAAAATAAGTGAGGTGAACTTCGTATTATTAAATTTTTGATATAATTTTTTTAATATAAATATTAAAATTATTTAATAAATATTACTTAAAATATTGTAGTACATAATAAAAAACGAAGGTATATAATAATTACCTAGTAAACAAATAGGATCTATAGAGTTAGTAGTGCATAGTATTTTTATTAAATAAGATAGGTAAATAATAATTATAGTAATTTCTTTTACCGTAATACATAAATATGAAATAACAAAAATAATCCTATTTTTAACAATTTTTTCGATTTTACAAGATTATTTACTAAAAATCAAGAAAAAGATAATTGAAAATCATGTCGTGAGCAACATAAACTCACATCCTATATAATCTCACTCTATTTTCAAACATAAGCTAAGACTTTGACTAATATTACCAAAGAATGAAAACAAACCAGAAACTTTCGTAAATTAATTATAAATATATAATAAAAAGAGAAAAAAATAATATATGAAAAAATGTTCTGAATAAGGTAATCCAACGAAATCTTGATATAATGTAATCATATAACATTACAGTATTAAATTAAAATGTTTAAAAATTAATACAAGCTAGTTATAAAATTATATAAAACGCCTAGAATTGTTGACATATTTTTATATCTCTCATCTAGAATTGTTGAATTATTACAGATTGTTCTATTTTTGAACATCTTTTTTAGATATCAACTCATTATTCAACAAGATTATTACTTTATCATGTTTCTAATTAGATAATTTGAACATAAGAACATGGGTAGAGGTCTTAAAAGGAAGTGAGAGGTAATTAGAGTTCTCTTGCATTTAGGATTTCTATCAATGCTCCTGAAAATAATGTTAAACCTAAAACTCCTATCATCAGTTAGGATGCAAGAGATAATTAATTTTAATTTTATTTCACATTTCTATTTTTTTTAGTTTTTCTCTTTCTAAATTTTTGTAAAAAACCTTAATTGCATTTTTTTTCATAACTGAGGACTTGGTTTATCTTAATTATTACCATTGTATTAACAAAAATAGTTGAGAAAGCTGCAATATCACATTTTTGTTACCAAACTAGAGTGGTAAAAGGATGAGGAGCTCGGCCAATGCCAATTTTTTTCTATAAAAAACCCTTCAAGTAAAAACATTAAAAATAATAAAAATTTAAATGAAATGGAAAATCTGAAGTTAGATAAATATCCCTTTAGAGTTTGTCTGTTCACATAAAATGTCTTGAAAGGAATGTTTGAAATATTCAGACGAAAATAAAAATAAAAATTCAAAAATGTCAAAAAAAGAGATTTGTGTACACGACGGATTGTTTGAAATGACAGAAAATATGAATTTTTCAAATAGTTAATAAAATAAATGAATTTTGAAATAAAAATACAAATAATTAAATAAAAAATCATAATTGCATATAAGTTCACAAAATTACAAATGTTGATGAAGTATTGAAGTTGCAGAACAAGTGATTTTAATAATCCAAAATTTTCTTTAATACTCTGCAAAGATGGCAATATCTCTTTGTATTTTATCATTATTTCTTTTTGTCTTTCTCTCTTTAAATATTCAAGTAAATTACAATCTTTACTTGTGTTCCAAAAGAAAATAATGCGTAACTCTGTAAAATTGAAAATTAACGTTTTACTGCTTCAAACGTATATTTATTAATTAAAATTTAATGTAAAATATAAAAATAAAAAAGTCAAGACTAATAAAATACGAATCCGAAATAGAGAAACTTCTGTAGAAAATTTTATCAAATTCAAGGGAGAATTTGCGCAGGCGAGGAACTAAAAAGTTCAAAAAAAGATAAATTTAAGGCTCTTCAACTTCATCCACTTTTAGTTTCAAAAGTACTTTTATTTTCAATCACATATTTACATTTTTTAATCTATTCTTTTTATTATTTTATCATCGTATCTTTCATCATATTAATATTTATATATTTTAAATAATATTCTTTTATAATTTATTAACACAAGTTTGATTAAATTAATAGCAATGATATTTTTATTACATGCAAAAGTAATAATGGACAAAGGAGAGAGGACGTGTGGGCGCAGAGAGAGGAAATGACATTTTCGGATAATGCAAAAATATATTGTTTACACGAACATTGAAAAGAAGGAAAATTTTATTAACCTTCACATTGATATATATATATAAAACACTTTCTCCGACATTTTTTAGACAATTATTATATTAAAATAATTATACTGTATCAATAAAATTTCAAACTTAAAATCATACATTTTAACAAAAAAAAATCTATCACCCACTAGAATATTACCTTAGTAGTCAAAACTTTCTTCATTAAACCCATTCAAAAGTCCCTGAAAATCGTCCCTGACATGCACTACTTCCTCCTGGAACATTAAAGTATTAAACACTAAATTTTAAATCTTAAACTCTAACTCCTTCTACCATTTTCTCATCAAAACTCTGTTAGGCAATTGAGTTTCTAAAATTGACGGGCTCACTAGCTTATCACAGCTTTGAACTTCCAAAACTGTGGATTGTTGAAGTTGAAAAAAAGGATTATCAAATAAAATTAAATTACACACTAAGTCAATGTTTGATGGCGAGGTACGGTAGGATACGGTGAAGTGCCACATTTTTTCCTATTGCACACAATTCCCGAGGTAGTACTTGAAAAAAATTTAAAAAAACTGCCATGTTTTCACGGGAGCGGAAAAAGTAAAAATTATGAAACATATTTCAATTTTACCTTCATTTGATAATAAATAATAAAAAGAGACATTTTTTGATATTTCACATTTAATTACTATAATAATAAAAATTATTATAATTACTATTTATTTATTATATTCTACTATAACTACTATATACAATCAATATCGCAGAGTTAGAATCTCCTTGCTACACCTACAATATTCGCCTCTACACCGAACGCTTTCGCCTCAGCTCTCTACCACACCTACAATATTCGCTAACCCATCATTTTTTGCATCCATCGCCTCTGCGTCGATGGCCAAACAAACACTCTTCCAAAATGACGTGCGCAATGCAAGATCGTTCCTACATACCCGTGCACAAACAAATGCACACGAAGTTCAAATCAAAGCAGGTATACAACATAATTGTGCCACATTATTCATTATTTCTGTCTTACATTTTGAAGGCAACCCTAGAAGTGATAAAAAGTGAACCCTCACTCACCCTTCGACTTTTATACCAAAAAAAACGCTGAAAACCGATGGGCACACAAAGGCAGAATAAAATACCCATTCTGTTTATTCCTCATAGAATACCCATGAGTGGTGGCTTTTGAGTAAGGATTTTCAACTCTCTGACTCTTCATTGAACGTTAACGGTCACTCAGAGCAATCAGCTGATCGACGACACTTGGGTCGGCAAGTGTACTGGTGTCTCCAAGCTCACCCAACTGCCTGGAAGCAATTTTTCTGAGGATCCTTCTCATAATCTTTCCACTTCTCGTCTTTGGTAGTCCAGGAGCCCAGTGTATTTTGTCTGGAGCCGCAAATGCACCAATCTGATACCAAACATATCACGGTCAGCAGAGTATAGGACAAGAATACACTTGCATCCACACTATAAACCTGCACCTATGAACTTCATATTGTGAAATGAGACCTACGAAAAATTCGATACACTTGCATCCTTTATTGCGTCCACAGCCGTAGGGTACTTTATGAAATACAGTTTAGCTCAAAAGGCCATAATGAAGAATTTGAACAAAGGGTATGCAGAAATAAGGTAGGTAGTCAAGGAATATGTTTGTGAATTTATCAGCAACTGTAGTACAACTGTGGTAGAGAAATTTTGCTGATGCTTGATGCTGTTCTTGTTCGTGATCAATGATAAGCAATCAGAGAAAACCAAATTACACAGAAAACAGATGATGTAAACAAGATGAATCGTAAAATAAAGAATTAAGCCCAAGACAGCAACCAACAACCTGCAAATATCCACCTTCTATAACCAAAATGATCCAGGGACTCACTATAGGATCATGTTCAACCATTACGAACAAAATTCTTGCAATAATTCAAAAACCCATCAATCGATTGCTTCTTTTTTCCCATACATGAACAGATGCAGCGTCTTATTTACAGGGGTTCAAAACATCAAGCAAGATTTTAGAAGACTATTTATATGGAAGTAATATAGGGACCATATTGGATATATAATTGAATTAATTTGAGATATTAAGGTCAGAAAAACCATATGCTACAGACTTTAACCCAAAAAACCAATGCATGGATATTGATCTAGAACAGGTCATCTGAATTGCCTGCACAA
>JAMKPZ010004688.1:0-24298 GCA_024699675.1 Amphibolis antarctica | reverse complement strand
TCCAATGCATATTTCCTTTAAGACAATATCATTCATTTTGTGATAGACAAACTCAATGTCCAAGAAATATTTGGATTGGCCTAAATCCTTGATAGTAGGTCCAATGCATATTTCCTTTAAGACAATATCATTCATTTTGTGATAGACAAACTCAATGTCCAAGAAATATTTGGATTGGCCTAAATCCTTGATAGTAGGTCCAATGCATATTTCCTTTAAGACAATATCATTCATTTTGTGATAGACAAACTCAATGTCCAAGAAATATTTGGATTGGCCTAAATCCTTGATAGTAGGTCCAATGCATATTTCCTTTAAGACAATATCATTCATTTTGTGATAGACAAACTCAATGTCCAAGAAATATTTGGATTGGCCTAAATCCTTGATAGTAGGTCCAATGCATATTTCCTTTAAGACAATATCATTCATTTTGTGATAGACAAACTCAATGTCCAAGAAATATTTGGATTGGCCTAAATCCTTGATAGTAGGTCCAATGCATATTTCCTTTAAGACAATATCATTCATTTTGTGATAGACAAACTCAATGTCCAAGAAATATTTGGATTGGCCTAAATCCTTGATAGTAGGTCCAATGCATATTTCCTTTAAGACAATATCATTCATTTTGTGATAGACAAACTCGATGTCCAAGAAATATTTGGATTGGCCTAAATCCTTGATAACAAACTTCTTAGCTATGAAACCTTTAGCACTACAAATGCCAATAGCATTATCTCCAATCAACAGAATATCATTAACATATACTGTTAGAATGGTGTGCTTACATAGAGGATTTTTCTTGATAAATATAAACAAGTCAACCATACACTAATAGAAACCATGAGAGAGCATCACTGAGTTAAGTTTGTCAAACCTTGCATGGGGGCTTTGCTTAAGCCCATAAATAGCCTTCTTTAGCAAGCAAACATGCATCTCCTATTGAACAACATACCTCAGAGGTTTCTTTGCATAAACCATCTCCTTCAAGTTGTTATAGAGGAATGCATTGCTTATGTCCATCTGTGTCAATTGTCAACCACTGTTGATGGCAAAGGATATCAACACCTGTATAGAATTCAAATGGACCATTGGAGAAAACGTCTTAGTATAATCAACCCTATAGGTCTGGGTGAAATCGTGAGCAACCAGTCGTGCCTTGTAGCGATCCACTAAACCATCAACCTTGTGTTTCATGGTGAAAACCCATTTATTTCCAACCATAGGAGTGTTAGCTGGGCAAAGAACAAGTTGCCATGTCCTCCTATTATGTAAGGCCCGGTGTAGAGAAAGAGCCAGCTCATAATATTTGGGAATAAGTTCTGATGACATGACTACAACAAAGGTGTGATCTAGACAGGCTAGAGAATGATGGGAGACATAATTGAAAATAGGATATTGATTGGAGGAGTGAGTACCTTTGCAAAAGGCAATGGGTACATCAATAGAAGGTGGCGGATCTGCTTTTGAGGAGAGAGGAGTGGCCTGAGCCTCTGGTGGAGGTATGTGCTACCACTGATGTTGGTATACCTACAACAAACAAGAACATGAAACATAAGGTACTCATCGTAATTTGCTTGGGATATTTGTATAGTCCTTAATGGGGATGAAGTGGAGGCATTATCAGTTGAGTGTCCACTTAAGTAGCATTGGCCATGACAAATGGATGACCAAATTTTTGCCAACACCACTTAGATGGATGATTTTTCCATTTGCAATGAATGCATGGTATGCGAGACTAATTTTGTCCTCATCCCTTGCCTTGTGACTAGGAAGAACTTTGTCCTCTATAGGCATCAATTGCTCATAGATAGTACACATGTGGAAAATATTGTGTTCATTCCCGTAGGTAGAATTGAGGGTTTCCCACACACGTTTGGTTGACCGAAGACAAGTGATCGACAGAGCAATGTTGGGTTTTATATTGTTAAACATCTTAAAAATAATAGCATAGTCTAATTCATACCACTCCAAGTATGCCTTGGATTTCATGTTGGTCAGCAGATCTTCAGTCAAGTGCCAATTGTAGGAGTGAGCCGCTAGGAAAGTCTCAAATCCACTCGTCCAGTAAAAGTAATTGTTTTCGTTGAGCTTGACGTCAATATCCACCAGTTTTAAGGTCCATGAGTCACTAATGGGTGAGGAGTCCATTGCAAACTAGTCGATGAGCAACAAAGGAGAGTCAACGTTATATAAGATAGAAGAGGAAGAGTTAGCTATTTATCAAGTGTCGAGAACACCTACGTCTAGGGAGAGAAGCAGATGGAGACAAAGACGTCAAGACAGAGACTCGACAGAAGAAGATGAAGAGGGGCGACGTTGAAGGGTAAGGACGCTAGTCGAGAGAGATTAAGCCCTAACCTCTAATACCATCTAGGATTAGGGAAAACCAAATCTACATTTCCCATTGATAAGTTTCAAATATATACATGTATATAGATCTACCAAAGATCCAATAAACCCTTTTTTTTTCCAATAAACCCATTTACATAATACTATTCAAGGATAAATTCTTGGATTTACTTGATTGTTTGGAGATTAGGTCCTGTTTAATGACTCTAATAACCTAATTAAGTTTTTGCAGATAAGGCCATCAATCAATTTGCATTATCATATAGCAAACAGTTTTGACATTTTCTACATTTTTCCATTTCTGTACACTGATTTCAGTAGTACGTCTTCCTATTTGCAGGTTGTAAAGTTTCTGATGGAAAAGAATGATGTTGGCGTTCTTCATGGTCAATTAACAGTTGGCACCCTCATTCTCCAGGTAATTTGCGTTCCATTTTTTAACAGTGTGTAGGACTTTTATGAATAAGAAATTTGAATAATGGAAACTTGAGCTGCATCTACCACGAGAAAATTAAGATACATTCATATTTATATGAACTGGTTTTTCCCTAGGATTGTGCTGTTGGGTTGCTGTTTGCTTTACTACCTATTCTTAGGGGTAATTATAGTATTCTCCGGGGAGTAATTTCAATGACCAAATTGTGAGTACAAATTTCTTATGGATTGAATTTGTTATAGAATAATCACATTTACATTTGTTCCAAAAATAGTGTTAAACATTCTTGTTTGACGGTGATATACTTTCAGTTTATTTTATGGCCTTTCATTTTCAATGTTTGACATCATCAACACATTACAGAAGCATCCATAATGTTAACCAAGGGAATTGTTAACAAGTTTCACATTTATGTTGTGGTGGTTAAGAAGGAGACTTTCATCCTTTTCTGTTATTAGATTCACATGCATATCTAAAAAATCCAATTCTTATTCCTTTTCTTATAAATATTAATTTCATATGAAGAAAACATTTTCCCCAAAAACCTAAGCCACAGCCACCAAGTACTAGTAAATTTGATAGGCTAACATGATGCACTTATCTGCTGAGATGGTTAAAATGGAAACTTTTTACTCTTTTACATTAAATGTGTCCCATTCTATAATTATGATTTTTTTAATATTAATTTCACCAAGGATAAAAAATTTCGCCCAAAAAACTCAGTTGCAGTATGCGTATATTTGACTTGTTTTATATCCATGCTGGAGCTTGTAGATGTAGCCAATGTACCTATTTCAATGTACATGTATAAACTGGAATATCTCATGATCCACATATCAATTTTAGTTGCCAATCCTAGAAAACACTTATCTACATATAATTTTAACTCTATCCTAGTTGACTCAAATGAAAATTGATAATATGTAGAAGCATGCAGCTGTCTTGACAGGAGATTAAGTAAATTTCCTGTTGGTGTTGTGAAAATATTCATAGATGAATGTTAACACCACATGATTATTGTTTGCAACATTAATTGCTTCGTTTTAAATTACTACCGCAAGTGCACAGTCACATTGTAACTTTCGACAAATATGGGTTGATCTCATGAGGATTTGTGAAACACTGATTCGATGATAGAGAGGTTTAAAAGCACAACTATAACTCAAACAAATACAACACTACAAACTGAAAATGTACACAAACTCCAAAACCAGTTACAAATAGACACAAACAATTGGCAATACAAATGTCAATGTAATTAATTGTTTAAATTGTTGCTGATACAATAAACAATAATCTTGATAAAACTAAATAAAACTGTGATTGCCGCACCTAAACAACTACACTCAACTTAGATGGAAGATGCACCTTCAGTCCTCACGAGAATTCACCTCCACCTTGGTCTCCATCAATTCAAGTGCTGCCAAGAGGTGAGAAAAATCTCACATAAGAGCTACTGAATGGTTGCACCACATCACCAACTTCTTCAACCCTACATTCTCTCTGTTGGAGAACTCGGGATGGTCATCACGACTGTCCTCACACAACCCTACTCCTGTCTTGGTTCCTGTCAGCGCGGATGCTGCCAAGAGGTGGCGTGAAACCAACACAAGTGCTGCGGAAGTGTATGCCATGGAGGTCCACTTCAAGCATGGAGAAGAAAATCATCAGTTGACACCCTTTGTCACTGAGGTTTCATTGCAGAACATTGGTAATTGCCACTAGACTGTGTAGAGATGTGTAAGTGTGGAGATATACCCATTCTTACCTTAAAGAGACATTTTTATGGGTGCAAAAATTGCCCTTGGAATTCCTACAAAATACAAACTAACAAAATAACATAATAAAAACCAAACACTAAAATCCAGTTCTTTGCATTCTCAATGCTCTTCATACAATCTTTCCGTTTTGGGGTCAACAAGGTAGATACTTCATGGGCTTTTTGGTTTTTTTCAACACTTTTACATTTAAGTCCCTCTATTTTTAATTAACCTTTAAATCCTTCAAAAAGCACAAATAATAACCCGGGAAGCATCACAATCACATGAAATATATAATAATAAAATACAAAAAATGCTAATACATTGGTGACAGAGGTTATAAATTGAAAATATTGTTGGCAATTCAGGCTAGATATTAGTCTGTGTATTGAACATTGGTTATGGATGGTGATCAGATATTCATGTAAATCAAGAACAGCAAGTTCCAAAAACAAAATAAAGTTAATTGGATGATTTGTTGCTTTGTGATAATATTTTAACCTATTTTACAATGCTCAAACACTTGTTAATATTGTATGACATTTTTGGAAACCATTTTTTGTCTTTGTTATTATCACTAATCATCTTATTATAAAGATTGGGAATCAAAATGTTACAATTTATAATCTTTAAGTGCCATCATAGAATTCTTCCATTTATTTTTGTGTTTTGCCCTTCTGTTTTTCTTATACTATTTGGTTGTATTACAAGAGACATTAAATATTTAAGATGGTTCAGACTAGAAGATGTGAGGTTCTCATCACTTAATTTGTTGTCCTTATGCTCTTGTTTCTGAATTGCCTTATCCCAGATTGATCGTGCTCTGTACATTTTAGTCATTCTGTTTATACTATCTCGAACTTGTCTGCCTTGGTTTCTTAAGCTTATGATGAATCTTTCATCACAGGTTTGTCTCCCTTGGAAAATCACACCCATTTCTATGTAATTGATTTTCTAATTTATTGTGATTAGTACTTATTTTGAGGTGTACTTGACCTTTTGTTTTGCAGACCAATGAACTATACCAGTTATCATCAGTTGCATTTTGCTTACTCGTTGCCTGGGTTTGCTCCATTTCTCTACAAATAAAGACTGAATATTCGTGCATTATTTTTCATACTATAATAGATGTCATTCTTGGACTGGATGCTGAAGTACCTCTTTTTACAACCTTTTAGAACTATAATTTTGCAGTGTTCCTAAACAGATGAAGCTAACCAATCTTACACAATTTTTTTCGAACACCATTTATGATTGTTAGAAGTGTAGAATAAAATGATATTGTTGTTGTTATCAAGAAAGAATGCAATCTCTTATATATACGAAAATTATTACTTGAGCAACAAGAAACCAATTGCTTATAAGAAACCTAATCAACATCTATATAAGGATTCATTTATTCTAGCAAGACTCATTTGCAGGGTTTTGCATTCTACTTTGCCACCAATGCAAATACTGCTAATATGTGTTGCTGGTTAGGGGAAATGGGGCAAATGCAAGAAGGGTGGATGACGTGTAATAGGCATCGAACGAAAGGAGGATGGTGATTTGTGGGGTTGTGAATGATGTAAATGGAAGACAATGATTGATGGGATTCAGAGGAACTAAACAATAGACATAGGTTGTGAACAATTGAGGTGAATGACTTCAAGGCTTGTGAACAGGTGTCGCTTCGAATGGAGGAGGTGAATGGGGTGGGTGGAATTGCAGTCGCTAGGGGGAAAAAGTAGTTGAGAGTAGCCAGAAAGTCAAGAACAATTTTTCAAGGGTGTTCGGTAAGAAAGGAGGAAGTCTTGGTATTTATACCCAGGAAAATTTGAAATTCCTTTTCGAACTTTCCAAGTGGCACAAATGCCTTTATTTTTTCACTTTCCTTTTCAAACTTTCTAAATGACACAAATCCTCCCTTATCTTGACATAGATGTTCTTAAATGGTCCAGCATGTTTTATGTGTGAAAGTTAACTGATGTGAAGTATCATACTGCTTGAAATGCAACTTTATAAGACACATACCTACTATGGTTCGCAAAGATGTTTTCATTTAATCAAAAAATAACAACCTGGTAGCTGAAAGTATGTTTCTTACTTTTTTAAAAGCACTCCCATCCATCAATTGTAATAATAATATCCTCAAGTGGATGCAAAAGGATGTGCATCTTAAAAAAAATAGATCATAATTATAATCAACACATATATCCTCTTGCCTAGATATATTGCTTGAGTTTGCAAGATTTTACTGAATACTGCTTGTAATAAAAGAAAGGGGAGGACTTTTATCAACTATCAACTTGGGGGAGATATTTCAATGTTTTGCAATACTAAAATCATGCATTTAGATGGTTGAGGTACTCTATCCTACAATTGGATGATTAGAGATAACAATGTTAGTTTAGGAATAACTTCATTGCACAAATAAGTTGTTAAACGAAAATTTTATTATTGTCTCAGTGCAGTGATTTTTTGGGTCTAAGCCTTGAGTTGGGGTCATTTGTTGCGGGAGTGATGATTTCAACAACAGAATTTTCACAGCACACCCTTGAACAAGTAATTCTTTTATTGCTCTAAACGATTTGTGATTCACTTATTTAGTATGTTCTCATTTTGATTATCCTAATGCAGGTTGAATCCATTCGTAACTTTTTTGCTGCCTTTTTTCTTGCAAGCATTGGTATGTTAATCCATGCACGCTTCCTGTGGAATCATGTGGATATTTTGCTAGCAGCTGTCCTTTTGGTGATCATTACAAAAACAGTAGTAGTCACCATTGTTGTTAAAGGATTTGGCTATAGCAATAAAATATCACTTCTTGTAAGCCTACATTATATTTAAAGTTGCATTATTTATTTTATAATGTCTAAATAACGGTTTGATTATGATTCCATGTAGGTTGGAATGTCATTAGCACAAATTGGGGAATTTGCTTTTGTCCTTCTCAGTCGTGCTTCTAATCTTCGACTGATTGAGGTTGATGACCTAGCATAAGATTAATTTTTTTTCCTTCACTTTTTAAGAAGTCAAGTGCAATAAATGCTAATTTACTGGGATAAATCACATGACCCGCCTATGTTAAAATCTTCCCAAAACACTGCCAAATGTGGTGCATCAATTGAAGGCACTTTTTTTTTTCTCTTTTGATGATATAAAATCCTCGTGGATAATAAATTTCTGATGATAGGATATATTATATGAAGATACAAGTATAGTGTAGATTCTTGTTTTTTAACTTACCATAATCCATATAAGTTGAGATTATTTGCTTGTATTTATGGTTTGAAATTATGGCATTAAATAACCTTTTCTCATTGCAGGGTAAATTATATCTGTTACTTCTAGGCACAACAGCTCTCAGTCTGGTACTCTTTTTCCTTATCAGTCAGCTTTATGTTACATCCAACAATTTTAGTTGTCGTCCGTATACCTTCCTGATTACATCCTCTATTTGCAAGGGCATTGATAGCAGATACCACTTTGTGGGATCTACTCATATCATTTCTGATTGTTTTCAAGCATTTTTTCTATTCTCCATCTCACATACTAAACCCATGCAGGTAACCACTCCACTACTGTTTAAGTTGATTCCAGCAGTGATCAAGCTTGGAGCCCTGTTGCATTGGTTTCCTCCTGATCATAATCAGCTCGAGGTAAGCATTTACACTATTCCCTTTTACAATTATTTGGCACTAGCATAAGTTAAGATTATTTAAGATCATGATTTTGATGTCCAGATGGGATTTCGTGCTGACAATGCTAAGCGCATAAATTTGATGATGCAAGGCTCTCATGATTCATGACTAAATATTATATACATTTTATAAAGAAGCAATCTGGACTACCATCCTTACCTGATCGGCTTCTTAATACTCTGGGGAACAGGTTCCACTGAGACAGAAGGAGACATAGATTGCTTGTATATACAAATAGGAGAAGGCTGACCTGTTCTGCACTTTGGATCTGCTACCGAAGAAATCTTGACAACACTACTACAGGCAATGTTTTTCGCAGCCTAATCACAAAAAGAAAGGATTCTTCAGCTTGGCATGAATTAGGCAATTTTTTTCACTAGGTTGTGTAAGTATTCTGCGTGAAGTTCTGCTTCCATATTTCATAACGGATTAATGGTTGGCTAGGGTTAAGCAAGATTCTTTGTGTACTTCACTTTCTGAACGAATTGTATTTATATGGAAGCAGCTTTGGTCTCCTGAGTGACAGGAAAATGCAAGTTTATTTTCTGATCGGTTTGAGATGGAAGAAAAAAGATTCATGTTGTGAATTTAGTTTCACTGATATCATTATCTGAAAGATTGCAGGTGAAAAAAGAAAACTGCATCATGTTGTAGGTTTTGCTCTAATTCCATCATTATTCGACAAAAAAAAAGGATTCAGTTTGTGGAGCTTGCTTCGCTTCTTTGGTCATCTGGATGCTTGGAGAACGGCTGTTAGACGACCCAACACATTCAGTCATCCATATTTTCCATTGTAGATGATATTTGGGAAGGACGAAATTCATGGTTTGATTTTTTGAGTCATACTGGGTGGTCATCTTAGTTAATGATTTGGTTGGTTATTTTTTAAAGATTGATGACTTGAGGTAGCATGGTTTATTCAATTTTTAAGAGTATTTTTTGTTTTAGATGTATAAAATGACATATTGAATTTAATTTTCATATATTATTTGCACAATTCATATGAGTAAGGGTGCAGTTAGTTGTATAAGTCATGTTGTTGATAAATAGATTGAATGATTCATGATGTCAATAAATAAAAATAAAAATGTACAAAAAGTTGAAGTGGGTGATACAAGTAATGACATTTGCGTTGCTGTCCTGTGGCGCATCAATGACAGAAATTGACATCCTTGGTTTTTATGACATTTTTTCCTTCATTTTTGTAAATTGATACATTGTCCAACGATCAGCAACATTTACCCATCGTTGTTTTATAGAAATTTTGTTGGGAAGTCTTTGCATTTTATTTTAAAAGATCTATTATTTTAAATCATTTCTAATTTTTTTTTTAAATTAGTCTTTTAGTCCTTATCCTTCCAACAACATGTATGACTCTGAATCATACATGTTGTTTACTAAAATTAGTCTTTTAGTAATTCAATAATTTCTAATTTTATTGAATTGCTAAAAGATGCATTTTCAATAGTTGATGTTTCCAACAATACGTATGACTTGAAAAAAATGATAAAAAAATTTAAACTTTACTGTGAGAAAATTGATGCATGCCCTAATGTTCATATTTTGTTTTGGAAAGAAAACGCAAAGTTAGACTTTTGTCCTACTTGTGGAAAATTAAGGTGGAAAAATAAACAAAGTACGAACTATCATGATGAAAGTCAGCCCTAAATCGTAACAAAAATTATTATAAAAGTTCTTCGTTATTTTCCCATAATATTAAGATTGTAAAGATTATTTATGTCATTTAAAATAATAACATTAACGAGATGACATCATAACCATCGTATAGAAGATAATGTACCGAGGCAAATTCTTCAGTTTGACGAACATAAATCTTTTTAGTATGAAATGTACCATAAGATGTTAAACTTAGATTAGCAGGTAATGGATTTAACTCATTCGAGATGATGAACACAACATATAACACAGGACTACTTATTTTGATTTCATATAATTTACCATCCTAGATGTGCATGAAATAATCTAACCTGTTGTTATCTTTAATAATATATGATCCAATGCATGTTTTCAAGACATCTTGTGTCTAACGTAGTCAGAATTTTAAACCGAACCTCAATATATATATGTGTGTTGTTATGTACTGTTTTTGATAACAAATCTTTTGCTTGGTTCAGTCGAAATTATATGTATATATATATCTTAATTACGTATATGTATATATATATCTTAATTACATATATGTATATATATATCTTAATTACATATATGTATATATATATCTTAATTACATTTATGTATATATATATCTTAATTACATATATGTATATATAACCAGTTAATAGCTATAATCAGTTAGCTTATACACACATACTTGCACATATATAACTTATACAAATATATACACAACCAGTTAACCGCTATATACATTGCTTTACATATATATTAGTAACTACATACTTACACATAATAACCAATAAATTAATATATATCGGCTACGACGTATATTTATTCGCAGTAACTTATATATATGGATGGTAACTTATTATATATATAACAGTACTCACTGATGTAGTAATTTTGAAATATGTTTAAAATTATATAAATAGAGAATCTTGTAGATTTCTTTTAATTTTATCGTGTTTTTTGTTAAAAAAATTCTAACTTTAATTTTAAAGTTTCAAAAATTATAATTAAGGTATCAATAAAAAGTTAAAAAATAATGTTAAACATGAAAAATAGTATAAACATTTTCAACAACATAACACTAAATGCTTGAATAGCTAAAACTCAACTACAAAAATCACCTAATGAGCGACAATAGGCGAGAGAGAAGATGAAGACGTAACAAGTAGAAGGGATAACAACGACATGAGCGATAAACAAGAAGAATGACAATGGTACTAACAGTAAGCAAAAAAATATGAGAACAGTAACAAGAGTAAAGAATGACAGTGATAAAAGTAGTGAGTGAATAACGAACGTAGAGAAGATGATAGTACAAGCAATGGACAAAAAAGAAGACGATGGTGCGAGCGACAGGTGAATAGACGACAATGATGCGAGCAATGAATGAATAGACGACAATGATGCGAGTAATAAGTGAATAGACGACAATGATGCGAGCAATGAGTGAATAGACGACAATGATGCGAGCAATGAGTGAATAGACAACGACAGTACGAGCAACAGACAGGAAAGACAATAATAGTGCGAGTGACAAGTAAAAAAGATGACAATGACATGAGTGATGAATGAGAGAGATGACAATGGTGTAAATAGAGAGACAACAACAATACAAATAAAAAGACGATGATGACATAAGCAGTGAGTAAGAAAAATGATGATGACACAAATAGTAAGCGAAAGGAATGACAACAACACAAGTGACAGATAAAAAATATGACGATGGTATAAATGATAAGCAAAAAAATGACGATAATACGAATGACAAAAAAAATAACAGTGATACAAGTATTAAACAAAAAGAATGAAAATGACATTACGGTTAATAAAAAAGATGATGATAATGTAAGTAAGAAGATGACGATAAAGAAGTATAAATGTACGATAATAATGAATATAGGAAAAAAAAAGTTAATAAAATTAATTTAAATTATTTAATTAGATACCTGTAAAATCGATTTTCGACCTGAGAATATTTACCCACGTAATCGTTTGATGTTTTTAAGATGATATAAATCAAAACAGAATGTGTGGCTTAGGGCGACCCTCTTCTTCTTCCTTCCTCCCTGCACTTCTTTCGCCGTCGGCGGGTGGTGGGAGCGGCGTCGCAGGTATATCTACTCTCTCTCAGGAGATGCAGATCTAAGTAGCCATAGGATGGGAAATTGCTGTCTCAATCGATTGATGCTCTTCCTTCCGTTCGTACAGTTTCGTGAAGTTTCTCGCTTTTTTCTGTCGAAAAGATGTTTTCTGGTCGCTTGGGTTGGAATTGTGATGGATTTCCAAAAAATGAGGATAAATTTGTACTTGGTGGGAGTGTGAAGAGTTGGAGGGCGGGAGAGAAATGGTGCTGGCGAAGAAGAGGGCAAGGAGTCGGGAAGAAGGAAGCTTGGGTCTGTTTAAAAGGGGCGGCACGAGCGTAGCTCGAGACCAGGAGAAGATTAGGGCGTGGACGTTGGCGGCACGATTATGGAGATCCAAGAAGAGTAAACAGACGTGGTGGGTGAGACGTAAGGTCTGGGTGAAGGAAAGGTGGGGATCCGGAAATTTACAAGCAGGGATGTCTGATGCTTTTTAAGGAGAGAAAATGACAAATTCACAATTTACAAGCATGGATTATAGATATTTGGGATTTTTTGCGGGGACTTGTTCTGATGCAAAGAATGATTGGAACTTCAATTTTGGTTTTAGTGAATTTCTTTTAGTTTTGGATTTGAGGTGTGATGCTTGACATGGTTTTATGTAGTTTGTTGTATGGTTTGGAGTAGATGGCGTCAAAGCTGAACCAGATTACGGGAAAGCTTTGTGAGGCATCCAAAGTCTTGAATAAGCATGGGTTTGTTTACTATAAGCAGATGATGGAGCAAAACCAACGGTACGTGCAGCAGCCCCCCACCATCGAGAAATGCAATGAGGTGTCAAAGCAGTTGTTCTATACTCGTATGGCAAGGTCTGTGTTTCACTAGCTGGTTTTGGTTCTCTCTTTTTACATAAGTTTTCAATTCCATACAGGGACTAGTTTGCATGCTTTAAGACTTAAAGTTTTGTAATTGTGAGTAGCATGTACAAGGGAGATATCATTAGAGTTGATAATAATCATTAGAGTTGAAGTAGTATGTCACTTTTATTATGTTTTTCTCAAACCTTGACTTCCAGTTTAGTTTTGTTTATGCAAGTTAGAGTCAGCCATGTTTTAGCAAGTTAACGTTTATGTGCCTAAAGATTCAGCCCAAAGTCGCTTGGTGTTGGCTGCCTTAGCCCATTGTCACGGTAACTTTGGATGCATTTATTTGCACTCGCTTCTAGCTCCTAGAGTGAGTTGGAGGAATTTTTGGAACAATGTAAATAAACACACTTACTCCTATTATTGTAGGTACTCTTGAAAACAGACACACCTGCTCCTACACTATTGTTTTTTCCCCTTCTTGAGGAGCTTCAAAAAAAATTTGTTGCACTGTCACTTGTCTCATCTTTCCTTATTCTCTCATCCCCACGTCTACCTTCTCTTTGTTGCATTTTTACCATCACCTTAAAATATTTTTTCCTTTTATCAAATGATTGAAAGCTATTTCTTCAGTAGCATACCATGTTTAGCAATAGTAAATGGATTTTCTGTTTCATACTTAATATTTAATAAGAAGCAATCTAATCATGTTTAGCATGTGCTTTTTCGATAACATAGAATGCTTGAATTAAAAAAGTTTTAGATATTTTCCTTTATGTGGAAAAGCTAGTTAGTAATAACTATTGTATTCTCTCTCTTATGTGTGTTTCCTCTCGTAAAGCTTCAATGATAACCATTTTAAAAAGAAATGAATGGCTATATATTCCCACCTGCTCTTGGACTAGGGCTGCATAAGGTTAGAATAGCCATTAACCTACTTAGCCCAAATCTGTTTGGAATGACTATTCATTTTGTCAATTGGATCAACTATTGTCTATTCAGTTCATCAATAAACAATTTAACCTCCTACATTCAAATCAATTGAGTGATAGTTTGCAATTACATAAACCATTTAATTAAGTTAGCTTTTATCTTTTCTCTTTTCATCTGTATATTTGAAACACAATCACACAAGTCTAATAGTGTTATTAAAAAAATGATAAAAGAATAAAATTGACAGAAGTAGATATATGAATAAAATGTTTTGTGGGTTTTATATAGGTCAGTTAATCAGGTTGAGTTGATTGATTGAAACGTAAAATAAGTAATTTTGCTAATTGGTGAGGCATGTTAATGATTAACCATTAACTGACCCAACTTATAAAATTGATCAGTTATTACCTTAATCAGGTTGAGTAAGGGTTAATTAACCATTGCCTTATGGTTAATCTGTGCAGTCCATATTTTTCATAATAGCCATTGTTCCTGTTTGCTAGCTATCGATGTACTGTGGCAATTGGTTAAAGTGTATCACAGTTTAGCCTTGTTAATTGGTGTGGAGAATTTAAGTGGGAAAAAAAAGTAAAAAAAAGAATAATTCAGGATAAATGATAAAAAAGTATAAATCTACTATTTGATACCAATGATCTTAAAACTTTTTTATTGCAAGCAGAAAATTATGGGTGATTGTTGTGGCATTATTGTAGTTTGCATTGATTTTTTGATATCATCACATCAATTGTATGGCTGGAGTTAACATTAGGTTGTGCATCCATTGAATCGGTCATTATACTGTTTTTGGAACCCCTTATGTATAAAACTACTGCCTATGTTTTGTTCTTTAATCGTTACACAGGAAATATTAAAAGGATTTTTCTTGAGTATAATTGGTTGAAAAGCAGCATTCCTTTGAATTTTTAACCGCTAATCCTTCTGTCCCATACATACTTGTAGATGATTGAAATCGGTTGGTTCCTTGCTACATTCCCCTCATATTTTTAGTTTTCTTCTCCATCTTCTTTTGAAACAAGGTATTGCTTTTTTAGCATGTGACTCGACTGCAATGTGCAGGAGCCAAAACATGACACACTAGGAACACGGCCATAAAACTTCTTTTTGTGCATTTGCAGCCTGCCTGGTCGTCGTGAGTCATTTTGGAAAGAGTTGGATATCGTGAAGCAGATGTGGAAGAACAGGTCAGAGCTGAAGGTTGAGGATGCCGGGATCATAGCTCTTTTTGGACTGGAATGTTATGCCATATTTTGTCTTGGTGAGATAGTGGGAAGAGGAGGCACAATCACTGGTTACAAGGTTTAAGGTGGAATGACCAGCTCTACTCGGGATGGGGAGATTTTGGCAGTCACCCCAATTTTCCACGCAATTTTTTTCTCTCCATGGAAGTTTTGTGAAACCATCTGAGCAAGAAGCTAGTTTGCCACTCCCAATTTCCCTAATAAGCTGTTCTTTTTCTACAAAGATAAATCCTCCCACCAAGCCATGAAATGCCATATAACAATTGCATTTACATGCTGGTATTTTGCCAATGATTCTTGATGCCAATGCTGGTAGACGAGAATATATGACCCCCCAAACTCATCGAAGGTTTCTCTTGAAGGTAGCCTCAGGGTCTTTTATTTCCGAATGGTTGTTCATCTCAATGAGCATAAATTTCTTAGTGCCACGGTAGGTAATTTTTTTAGTAGCATCTTTTTCTTTAAACATATATGGAAGATGAAAGTAACTGTATAGATTAGATCATAAAATTTTTGTCTAAATTAAATAAGTATTGATCTTTGATCTAGGGAACTTAAAATTCATCAACTTTTCCTGGTGGCACTACTAGAAACTATTCTGTTTTGATTTCTAATCTATTGTTTGCATTATCTATATAGAGTATGTGTAACATAGCTATGGGTATCATGGCTTTATAAGTCTTCATCGTACATTCAAAATTATGTATGATCAGATCTAAAGCGGCGGTTGCACATTTTTAACTTTTTTAAAATCTTGGCCATCTGTTCAATGTTATGTATAATATGTTCTAAAACTGAAATTGCACTCAGGTAACTATTAAGTTGTGGTTAAAATAAAAAACCATTAAGTTGTGGTAATTTCACTGGTGGGTAAGGGTCTTTCAAGTGACTTGATCTGGGTTAAATTTTTTAATTATTTTTTATTTTATTAAAAATTAATATAAAATTAATATAATTTATAAATATGATTAAAGGTAAGATTTGAATTTGTAATCATGTATTATTTATTAATAAATTTAAATCATTAAGATATACATAATGTATACAATTTAATAAAAATATATTAAAAATTATAAATTATAAAATTGTTTGTGTTGTGTAACTTAAAAGTCATATAGTATCGAAATGTGGTTTAGGCATGTTGTGTTGAGTAATAACATGATTTCGTATTAAGTTGTGGGTAATTAGATTGACACGATTTGCTAAAGTCATACAACCTACTATCCCACATCAACACCTCTTCTATATTTAAACTGTTCACAAACACTTCATTTTTACGAGAAAACACGTTACAATATACGCAAACACCTCTCTCTTTTTTACACATTTCTACTTTTCCGTTTTTATTTTTGAACTTTTCGACACGTACAAATGAACCCCGAGAGGTATCAATAGGGTTCTGTACTTCGTAAATAATTGAAGTCCACACCAACACCAATACGAGGGAGCTTTCCCTAAGATTTCAACTTTGACAATGTAACGTTTTTGCCAATGATGGCAAAACAAGGTCAAATAACGTTACTAACTAGATCCCGAAATGGAGAGAATATGTAAAAGACTTAAAAGGGGGTCTGTGTTGGTTAAAAAATATTAGAAAAGAAAAAAATTTAAAAAAATTTAATTTTTAAGTATTTATGTATTTCAAAAAAGTAAAAATATTTTAAATTTTTTTGTTACTACAAATATAACTTTTTTTCATTTTTTTATCGATTAAATTAAAAAAATTCTTATAATTAACAAAAATTGTCACAAAATACATTTTATCTAATATCCTCTAATCATGGTTAAATTCATGATTACATGAAAAAGTAATATTTATTTAAAATATTAAAATATAAAATATTATTTTTTAAATTAATTTTTTTAAATTCATACCACATACACAAATAATTTTATTTTTAATTTTTAATTTTTCCGTTTTTTTTTATTTTTAAAATTTTTATTTCTCGTATTTTCAACAACGTTAAAATTATGTAATAATAACAAGCATAATTTGTCGTAAGCAAATCTGATAATTACGTGATCATTTTAATTCGTGGCAAAGTCAAGCGGTCGTCTCCGATTCCCCATGGTTTCACACCAAACAAAGCGAAAAAGAGGAGAAATGCAAGGCAGACGACAAAGGAGAGCTGAAGAAGCGGGCATGCAATGCAGCAGTAGTGCAAGCGCATGCAGCAGACAGAGAGAGAGTCCTCAAAAGCTTCCTTTCTATCCCCGACCCCAAGGCCAAGGATGGTGAAGAAGAAATTGCAAGTTCCACTGGTTGATCTAATAGAATTTGCATGCAGGTTTGACGCAAGCAAATTCCACTGGTTGATCTAATAGAATTTGCATGCAGGTTTGACGCAAGCAAATTCCACTGGTTGATCTAATAATAACAAGCATACAAAAGCAAAAAACAATCCAACATCCAAAGTGCATGGACGAATTAGAGAAGCAATAGTGCAAGCAACGGTACTAGATCATTATATCATCATTTTAATATAATCATCATCATCAGAAGAAGAAGGAGGAGAAGATGATGATGATGAGCCAGTAGAATGTGATAGAAACAAGGAACACAGGAGTCCTCTCGCAAATTTATTACAAGGCAGAGAAGCAGGCCGAAACAGCCAGAGAGTCACTATGCTATACCAGACCAATGTCCATAAAGTAAGCCTCCTCGAGGCCGAATCAACGGCGGGCGGGGCCAAGCAGGAGCGCGAGGAGCGGGAGGGCGACGGAAAAGGCCGGGACGGAGAGGGCGGCGGACCCGGTGATGGGGCCGGGGGCCGGGGAGGGAGAGGGGGGATCAGAGGCGAGGGCGGCGGAGGCGAGGAGGAAGGCGGCGAGGAGGAGGGCTGGGAGGGTCGACATTAGGGATTGCGACGGGCGGAGATCGGCGCGGACACTGGTGCGTCTCTGGAAGAGGGAAAGGTGGTGGAAGTGGCGGTGGCGAGTGGCGAGTGGCGAGTGCGGAAGCGTATTTATAGCCGGAGGGCGGCGGCACCGCTGGCTGTTGGTGGTACAGCTGGCGGATGGTGGGGCCCGCACCGGTGTCACGTGTGTTCCGCTCCCTCGGTTTTAACTATTTCTTTCTGGGCCGGCATTTAGGTAGAATTACGGGTCTTTGCCATTTCTCCTTGGGGAAGATTTATCCATGAAAATTTTGAAAAAAAAAATTTTAAATCTTGAGGTATCTTGACAAATTTTAAAAAATATTTTAAATTTGTGTATTACTATAAATATAATTTTTTTATTATTTTTCAAGAGAAAATTTTTGTAATTTATAAAAATTTTATTACAACATAATTTCTTGATTTCATGTATTTTTCTTAATCTCTTTTAACTATTATTAAACTCATAGGTATAAGGAAAATGTAAAATTATATTTGAAATGTTAAAATATAAAATATTTATAAATTTTTAAATATCAATTTTCAAGAAATTTCATGCACAAACAATTCTAAAACCTTTTCCATTTTTTAATTTTTTCTTTTTTTAAAATTTCTATTTTTCGTATTTTCGACGTACACGTTCAATAAGAATAATTGTTTGTATAAAATGTTTAAATTTTTTTGTAACACGGTAAGAATTATTATTTTATTATAAAAAATGATAAAATATTCTTTAAAAAATATAACATTGCAAAGAATGTTATTTTTGTTATAATAAATAAATGTACAAATTTTTATAAGTTTGTAAAAATATTGATATATGTCTTTTTTTTTGTAATTTACAACTATTCTGCATTAATAAAATTAAGAGTACGTTTCTCTACGTGAAATTGATTAGAATTGATAAAAATTTATTTCTTAAGTAAAATAAATTTAATATAAATATGTTTACGTATCTTTTAAAATTAAATAAAATTAGAAATTCTAACATTGAAATTAAGAAACTAAATTTCAAATAATTTATACGTCTAAATTTTATTTTTATTTTAAATTAAAAAATAAATAATACTAATAAAAATAAAATAAAATAAATTAATACAAACAAAAGATAACAATAATCTTAAAAAAAAATCATAATACTTTTTTGATTAAGAAAAACATAAGACTTCTTTCTTGTTTATTTATCTCATTATCTGCAGAGGACATTAGAAGTCGCGGGTCTGTCATCACCATGAGCACAGCTCCGGCACCTTCCACTCTGCAACACCTTCCAAGCAGTGGCCCGCTTCTTCCGTCCCCTTCCCTTCCCATCTCCCTCATTCCCGGATGCCACTCCACCAGCCAAATCCAGCAAGTCCACGCTCTCTCCATCAAAGCCCATCTCCAGTTCCACCCCCCCACCCTCACCCACCTCATCAAGTCCTGCGCAAGCCTGGCCACGCCCTCCTCCATGGCCTACGCCCAGAAGCTGTTCGACACGGTGCCCGATCCAGACGTCGTTGCCCTCAACGCCATGGTCCGTGGGTATGCGCCCACCCACGCGTCCGTGCGTGCCTTCTCGCTTTTTGTCCATGCTCTTGAGATGGGAATCTCACCCAATTGCTACACCTTCCCGCCGTTGGTCAAGGCGTGCGCCTTGGCGAAGGCGCGGGAGGAAGGGAGGCAAGCCCACTGCTTCGCCGTAAAGCTTGGCTTTAACCACAACGAGTTCCTTGTTCCCACGCTGATAAACATGTACGCCGAGTGTGGCGACGTCATCGCGGCGCGTCGGATCTTCGATCGCGTGCCGGTCGAGTCCTGCGTGTTCGCCCACAATGCGATGATCACCGCATGCGCCCGGAGCAGCAGGCCTGGGGAGGCGATGGCGTTGTTCCGTCGGATGCAGGAGCGCGGCCTCTTGCCCACCAACGTCACGATGCTCAGCGTCCTTTCCTCCTGCGCCCTCCTGGGGTCCCTGGACCTGGGGAAGTGGATACACGAATACATCAAGAAGAATGGATTCTGCAAGTACGTGAAGGTGAGCACCGCCCTCATCGACATGTACGCCAAATGTGGGAGCTTGGAAGATGCCATCCAGGTGTTCGACGAAATGGAGCTAAAGGATACCCAAGCATGGTCGGCAATGATCGTGGCTTATGCAATTCATGGACATGGTGATCTTGCTGTCTCATTGTTCAGTGAGATGGAGGAGGAGGGGATGATGCCGGATGCCATCACCTTTCTCGGCCTATTATATGCTTGTAGCCATGCCGGCCTGGTGGAGCAAGGGCTTGGATACTTCCATAGCATGAAAGATGATTACGGCATTGTCCCAGGAATCAAGCACTACGGTTGCATTGTTGATCTACTGGCAAGAGCTGGACGCTTGAATGAGGCTTATGATTTCATTGACAATCTATCGATTGAGCCAACACCAATATTGTGGCGGACATTGTTGTCTGCATGTGGAGGGCATGGAGATGTCGAGCTCGGAAGGCATGTGTTCAAGAGGATCTGTGAATTGGATGACTCACATGGAGGCGATTACGTGATCATGTCCAACATGTGTGCCACAAGTGGGAGATGGGAAGAGGTGGATCACATAAGGAGATCAATGAAAGTCAAGGGAGCAGTGAAGGTCCCTGGATGCAGCTCAATTGAGGTGGACAACGTCGCACATGAGTTCTTTGCAAGTGATGGCCAACACCCACAATCAACAGAGCTTCGCAGCGTGGTTGACAATGTTGTGGACCAGCTGAAGTTGGTTGGTTACGTTCCGGACACGTCTTTGGTGTCTCATCTGAACATGGAGGAGGAAGAGAAGGAAGCTAATCTTAGATATCACAGTGAGAAGTTGGCAATTGGATTTGGTCTCATGAACACTCCTCCGGGGACTACCATCCGAGTTGTGAAGAACCTTCGAGTTTGTGGGGATTGCCACTCCATGGCGAAGTACACATCAATGGTTTTCAACCGGAAGATTGTTCTCAGAGATGTCAACCGTTTCCATCACTTTGTCAATGGAGAGTGTTCCTGTAATGACTATTGGTGATTTCTGGAGGAGTTTTGAAGAATCTACAGCATTTTCAGGTTTGTCTGGAAAACTATCAAAGCTCTAGACTTTCTTCCTTATTCTCAAATATGTACAGTTAGGCATATACCTGAACGGATGATATTATTTACACCAACTTTCTTTAGTTTTTTCTTCTTTCTGAATGTTGTGGAGGTTTCAAATTGGATGATTTGAAAATTTGAACCTTATGCATTTCTCTGTAACTATATATGATTCAGTTCCATCACTCTTGTGAGACTTAACAAGATAGATATTTATTTGTTAATGAGTTATAAGTTTCAGATGGTGAATTCTTTCATTTAATGTGATTATGTTGATGTTCATCAGGCAACATAAGCAATGCCTGGTTGAAACAGATAAAGCAAATCCTGTTTTCCTATTTGTATAAGCTTTCAAAGTAACATCCCTTTGCCAAAGCAAGAAGCTACAATTCTCAATTGATGTAAGTTTTGGATGAAGATACCTCAAAAGTAAAAAGGCAGTGTTAATTTCTTCAAACAATACAGAGACGATAGCAATGCTACATTCATCACCAAGTGCACCTAGCAAAGATCTGCTTGAAGTTCTGCAGATTCATCACAGAAAAAATAGATAGGTAGGAGCAATGGTGCTCATAACTTTACCAAGCTTCAAATTCTGATAAATACAAGAACTACCATTATCAAAAAATACAAATAACATGTTCATTAATACAGTGTATAATTGTTGTTTGAAATTGATTCTGTGATCTCGGTAACATGTACGTCATCCAAATTCTCAGTCATTGTTGGACAATATGGTTCTCTATTTCCATTGCTCCCTGGAAATGAACCAGAGATGGTGAATTATGGATAGATGACTTTGACGTCCTTTTCACCGAACCCATTGTCCTTTTCAACTTAAGGCTGTTAGTATAATGCTTTTGGTGGCAGGAGCATGAGGTCGTTTGTTGCATCTACACATTCTAATGTGATGTTATGTTAGATTTGGAATCTCCTTTTCTATCTGTAGTTGCAGCAGGTGATGGATTTGACTGAAAATAAGAAGACAAATTTGAAAGTCTCCAGCCAAATCCTGATGCTGTTAGTTTGTTTGCACTTGATGCTGATTCAACAGAGACTGGGTTTGCTACTTCATTTTGTGATGAGCTTAAGCTTAAACCTTCCTTACAGGAAAGATCATCTTGGATCAAAATTTCTGAAGATTGTTGATTTGATGTTTCTAGAGTCGAAAATTTGGAATTTGAATCATGCAACTCTGCATTTCCACTGCCAGATAAAGACACGTCAGATGGCGAATTAGGCACAGATAGCCTCAAAATATTCTCTTGGTTTATATCCTTTCTAAATGGAACTTGCATTACGGGCTTAATTGGTGGTTTTGGTGGTGGAGAACCTTCAACTGATTGTTTGGAATCCCCTACATCAACTACATGCTTATAAGATGTCAAAGCAAATGATTCAGGACTTCTCTTTCTCTCTGAGTATACGTTAATAGTGAATCATGCCTAGCTGGCTTCGTAACTTCCTCTTGTGCTGATCCCTCATCCAATTGAACTTGCCATAAAGGCTGGCAAACTTCTGATTTTGGCTGTGAAAACTTCGAATCTTTTTTTTTGACTATGATCTCAGGCGACAATAAATCAAGCAATGTTCTACTAGTGTTGCTATTTGAAGCATCTGCGATTGGTGAACCATGAAATGTTGGCCTTGATTTTTCTCTACGATTCCTGGTCTGTTGAAGTGTTTTTAGAGATTTTTCTAATAGAGAATTTCTCATATCCCATTTCATTCTCAGCTTCTCTGTTAAACTTTCATAACTTGAAGCAATTTCAGATGTGGATGGGCTTGACTGGTGGGACTTGCTTTCTATATCATCATGTTGTCTGGAAGCTTTTGAACATGGACCAACTTCGGAGTCTAGCAACACATCTTTTGTTGTCCAAGAAAGCCTGCCATTGAATTTTCCAGGCATAACAGAATGGTGAGGTTGTGGATTTTCACCCTCATCGCTATCAGAGTTGAAAAAGGGTATGTAGTTTTTTATTTTCTCATTGCTAGCTTTATTTAGAGATTTTTGCTCATCTGATTTGGAGAGCACAGAAGCTGGTGATGACTTGTATTGTGGTGATACAGATTGTTCTCTGTCATATGCAGTTTTATCACCTGGCGTTATTGGTAATTGTGAAGCCTCATCATTGTCAGCAAAGATTCTGCTTGTTAATGGTTCCAAGGTTTTATCAGAGATTAGTTTCTTTTCTCTGTCATTGGGCACATTATCCATTTTTTCTTGGGACACTAAATCCTCCTTAAGAGAAACATGCCTGCTGCAAAATGAGAGAAGGGAACCTTCATTTTTAAAACAAGCTGTTACAGTTTCTTTCTGCACTACTTGCTCAGTCCTACATTTTTCTGGACAAGGCTGATCTTGAGCAACGCCTTCAGCAAGGTGATCAATACACTGTTCTTTCACTGGATGGCCATTGGAACTCCGCTTTACAAGTGAATCACTTGTATGCTCAGCATTGGGACTAGAAGGTACCATACCTGACAAAAACTCAGAGGATCCAATCCTCCGTCGTGAAAAAATATACTCATCAGAACTTTTTTTTAATTTACTAATTTCTGCATGATCATCGTTGTCTAAGTCATAATCATCAAAAACTACTGGCAAGCAATCAATTTCTGTGTGTTTATCAAAAAGTACTGGGAAGTGGTCACTGAAGATTTGTGTTTCGTGTACACTTTGGTCAGTCTCCTGCCCAAGGACACTGCAATTATCATTCTTGTAGTTTTCGAAAGAACCTTTAGGTGAACTAGAAGTATACTTTTCAGTTTTGCAAACAACATTCTCCCGCAGAAAATGAGGACTTTCAGTTTCTATACCCTCATAAACATGATTTGCAACATTCGAAGTACTTTGAGAAAGCAGATTCACATCAAACTCTCCAGGTATGTCATCATCAAACTGTATGGGTGGAGATGACACAGATGCACTAGAACTACTAGCACTTCCAAAATCTTCTTTTGCTCTACGATGCATACTACTAAAGTTATTCCTCATGACTTCCTTGTGACCCCCAATATTTGAAGTCCTTCCAAATAAACTTTCAGCAATCTTTTTTCCATCATTATTTGTCCCTATCATATCCTTGACAACCAAATCATCATGTTTCATGCTCAGAGAATTATTTCGGCTTTTGTCTATGACACTAGCTGATAATTCTACAGATTTCTGTGGTATTTCCTGGCTGACATTAAGAGTAGATGATTCAACAACATTGTTTCTATAAGTAGCATTCATTTCATCAGTGTCCTCCATAGGATCCTTGACAGTAGGTTCCCTCAACTTCGAGCTCAGAGAAATCTGAGATGAAT
>JAMKPZ010004687.1:0-21630 GCA_024699675.1 Amphibolis antarctica | reverse complement strand
TCCTCGCACCAGCTCCCGACCACACGCGTCGCTTCAAAGTAGTGTTTTTTATGCCAGAGAACTGCAATGGCGGTAGTGTTTTTTTTGGATCCAACGGACGAGATTTCTCTGAGACCGTACCGACGGTTTGGATGTCATCCCCTTCTAATTAATTAAATTACATTAGTTAATTGTTTAATTAGATTATAATTTGCAAAATATAGACATATAAATGTATCGTGGTTCCGAATTTTTAATGGTCTCCATACTATTTATGTTAGGTTGGGACATGCGATGCTGGGCCTACGTAAGGGCCATTGGTCCAGTCCAATTGGACTCTTCTGGGCCTACGTAAGGACTATTGGTCCAGTCCAATTGGACTCTTCTGGGCCTACGTAAGGGCCATTGGTCCAGTCCAATTGGACTCTTCTGGGCCTACGTAAGGGCCATTGGTCCAGTCCAATTGGACTCTTGTCGTTAATTTGCACAGTTTGAACACCATGTTACGTTATGTTGGTACGATTTAAATTTCTTTTTATTTTTTATTTTATTAAACAAGTAACGTAATATAAACATAATTTATATTTTATAAATATTAAAAGATAGATAAATGTAAAATTCAAACCTACAACTATATATTACTATTAATAAACTCAAGTTACTGAACTACACGTAATGTATGTAATTTAATAAAAGTTTATTATTTTATTTATTAAAATAATTACAAATTACGAAATTTGTAATTACTAAGAACAAAGACTTCATCTAAGGTTAACTATAATCTAACTTTAAAAGTTATTTTTAACATCATTATTATTACATAAATTATGATATATAACCTTCAATCACCTTAATTACTATACAATTTCAATTTCAATTAACATACAAGCCACAAAAGAGTCCCAAACAATAAATTCTAATGCAATGTGGAATATAGCCATGGAAAAGTTTTAAAATATTTTTTGTATCATGAACTTCTTTTAAAATCTGTATTTATTTAATAAGATTTTAAACAAGATCAAAATAGGTACTTATCATAAATTAGCCTAGTGCTTAAAAAATCAATTATACAACTTATTCAAGGAATTGATCTCAAATAGCTTACTGAATAAATAAATTTTAAATGATTACTTATATTACATACGTTCTCAAAAAATATTTTTGTACGAAGTGATAGTCCAAGAGGATTACATGATTATGCCCAAAATGCAACCAATAAATATAATAACTTGAATCTAAACTACAAAAATAAAATCTAATGGCAGAACAAAGTAATGGGACATCCCACTCCCAATGGGCAGAAGTGCTGCTGCTGCTGATGATGATGATGCTGATGCTGCAGGGACTGTCATTGATTTAGTCAGGTTTGATCAAACTCACAAACTCAAAGTTTGCCTTCATCTCTTTTTCTAGATGCATGGTACCATCACTCTGGTGCTTCTCTTTCCATGTGATGCAGCAAGCCCTTGATTGTGAAGAACAAATGCTCTCAAGCAAATCTCTATATATTCATTCTTTTGTATCCTTGCTCAGTTGTAGCGCAACTTTAATGTTCATCGCCGCCAGCTCGGCCGCCAAGTATCTGAACACATAAGGCATGGCCACAGTCTCCATCCCTTTGGACGTTTTACAGGCATGGCATGTGTAGGCTTTGGATGGTCTGGCAGGTGGAAGACCACTGACCTCCCTCACTGCTCTCTTCTGATGTTGAACGGTGGATGCGGTGAGAACACTTCCACAAAGGGAGCATACGTCGGCGATGTGATAATCCGAGCAGCTGTGAAGCCTGTCGTGCAATAAATATGAAGCGCCATGAGCCAGCATCGCATCACGCTCCATTTCCCCAAAACGGATACCACCTCCACGCTTCCTTCCTCCAATTGGTTGTCTGGTTATTTGGTCTACGGGACCAGTCGAACGAACCTAATACAAACATTACAAACAAATAATACCAAAATAGAAGGCAATGGTAATTAACCATAGAATGATACAAACCTCTAAATTATAATTATTGTTTATCTTACTCTATATTTCGAATTATACATCATATAATTTGTATGTACATCATTTAATAAAAAAATAACAATTTAAAATATTCCACATATGCAATTTGGAAGTACAATTCACCAGTCATACAAGTCCATCCCCATGGTACCTTCGCACCATAATGTGTATTGTTGACTTCATGGTCAGATGAAGATATTGACTATTGTTATTGTATATTGCCAAGAGCTTTTTCTAAACACTTTTGAATTAGCAGTTGATTCATAAACCAAACCCCACAAATATTGTTGCAGATGGTGGTTTCAAAGAACAATCGGACGTTAAAAATAGATCACAGTCATTTGTTTGACTATATAGCATATAAAGAAAAGAAAAGAATAATCACATAAAATGTCAAATTTTAAATAAAGATAAACACAAGACTAAAAAAATTATGCATAAACGGAAAAACATGTATCACCTGATATTTATCAGAAACCATGTGGCGAAGGCGCTGGTAATATACTGGACCAATAAATATTTCAAAAACTAACTCTGTACCAAAAACTCCACTGTACATACTCTCCAAGCCATGATAATTAAAACCATAAGATGCCAACATTGGGCCAAGGTCATCAACAAGAGAGGATGATTCTGAATCTTCATCCACGTTAGTGCAGCCAGCAAATGGAGTCGCATCAATGAATTTTCCATGTAAGCTTCCACCCTGATTAACATGTTTCCATCAAAATGTGCTGAAAGAGGTGATGAGTAGCATATAAATGATCCTAAAATTAAAGATAAAAATGCACACTTGAATCCTGTGGTACTGCATGTATGACATAAACGACTAACACTGTGCAGACCAATTTCCTTAAGCATCTATTATACAAAAAGAGCAACCACATGCAGTAAAAAAAGAAAGATAAGTTGATTAATGCAAGTATACCCTTAATTACAGGTTTCACGCCAAAGTCAGACATGTCAGAGTAAATTTCAACATGTTAAGAGTCTTGTGGTGCCACCGCCACATTATCAGTCATGACGCACTCCATGCCATAAAGAGGCAATCATAAGAACATAAAAAAGACTATCCCAATAAGGACAAAAGTAGTGCTCATGAAAGACAATTGCTAGTAAAACCACATCTTATTGGAGCATATGTTCTGATCAGCTCTCTAATTATGATGAAGAAAATGTATCCTACATATCTCTGGTAAGATAAAATTATTCTCAGCAAGTGCAGAACCAGTAACTTTGCAGCTAGTACAGAAGATAAAATTATTCACTTCCAGCAAATAACATCAAAAATATTACTCTGAAGATTTTATTTGCATTGTTGATATGTGCTTTGTTGCTGCATTCCATAGCAAGGAATACGACAAAAATAGCAGAATAAAACGTATTATGTGGTCCATGTGAGTTAAAGTGGAATCAAGCACGATACCTTAGCAGCTATTGACTCCAGAAGCATTGCAATTGTCATTCTTGAAGGAAATGCATGAGGGTTGATTATGAGATCAGGTCGCATTCCAGTAACTGCTGAGAAAGGCATGTCAATATCAGGCCACAACTTTGAGCAAACACCTTTCTGCCCGTGCCTACTACTAAACTTGTCACCTATGACAGGATTTCTAGGTCGTCGAAGACGGATGTTCACCTATCAAGCATTACATGAGAAGAGAAGGAAATTAACATGCATTACTTACAAATACCACCTTGCATTAATCTGCAAAATAATCACAAAAATTATGCTAATAATATTAAAAGGGAAAGAACAAATTAATTCAACAAAAAACTAGATGTTTCTCAACAGCATGCAAGACAAGCTAGATATATCTTACCATGGCTTTCATGGCAAGGCATCAAACGTTGCTTTGAATGAAATGCAATGCTAAAAACTATAATCCTTAAAAAGTGAAACTGCATTTACTGTTCAAGTACATATGACATATAATCATATCCATCCTTTAAAATAAAAAAAATCCACCTTATTACATAAAGACATGGAAACTCCTACACTCAATCCTTTTGTGAAGACGTCTATCAGCTGATGTATGGCTTGGGTGTAGGGAATGCAAAGTGTCATTCATCATCGTACCCTTGACAAAGAGAAAACTGATTTCAAAGTTGGTAAGCTGATGGAAAGCCAGGTTGTACACAATGAATACAGAGACTTGGTTATTAAATCATACTCATTAGACCTGGAACAAAGAAACCAAGTTCAATCATAAGGGAGTGAAGTCACATCATTTTGCATGTCACTTGAGCCATGGACCTGCACTCCTACACTAAAACAAAATACAACAATTATCCAAGTCATAATCCAACTGCATAGGGTTGGTCACATGAATCCTTTTCTAATAAGTATTTCTTTCTATTGTAAAATCTTCGGTTAAATTATATAAATTTAAATTTTTTTCTCATCATTCCTAACCAATAAGTGTCATCCTATACTTGTTTAAAATTATATAAATTGGTCATACTCTACTTTTTTTAATTTGTTCTACACTAATAATTTTTTCTCTCTTAACTGGTGCATACTTTAGCCTCCCAAGGATAGAACCAAACTACCCAAACCACTATTTTCTTATCTTCAATTGAACCAACTCCTACTCTATTCGTAATAAACTCGTTCTTTAATTTATCGCTTATAGTACTACCTCTTATCCAACTAAGGATACATATTTCAGCAAAATTAACTTTTTGCAATGTAGTCATGCTTTATGATACAATATTATAAATTATAAAGTATAGCAGGATGAGTAGTAGTTTTATTAATTCTCTATTTAATTTTAAAAGTATCTTATCACACAACACGAAGTACTTCACCACTTCATCTATCATTCCTTATAATTTCCTCATTGCTACGTATTAGATATCATAAGTACTTAAAAGACAGGGCTATCTAATTATGTACCTTCATTGTTATTCTTAATTTTATTGAAGTTACACTCCATATATTTAGCTTTTGACCTAGTCAATCTAAATCTTTCAAACTAATTTAGAACTAATTCTTATCATACTTTTGTTAACCAAAACTATGCCATCAACAAATAGTATACACTAGGGAATTTCTCATTAAATTTCTCATACATCTATAACTAAAACAAACAAATATAGATATAAAGAGGACCCTTGATGTAATAAGCTTTTGACTATTTGAAATTCCTTAGTTTCTCTTTTATAATTTTAACACTAATAAGTATTATTTCATATATGTCCTTCATAATATCAATATATTCTATAGGTACTCATTTTCTTTCAAAAACCTACTGCAATAGATTTCTAGGTACTCTATTATAAACTTTTATAAATTAACAAAAACTATATGGAAGTCCTTTTTCTAAACTCTAAAATTTTCTATTAGTTGTTTAAGTAAATAAAAAACTTCTGCTGCTGCCCTATACAACAAAAATTCAAATTGATTTTCTATTATTTTAGTTACATATCTTAGTCTTTTCTAAGTAAAATTCCCTATTATTTTATAGTGACTCATAAACTTAATAACCTAATAATTATTGCAATTCTATGTCGCCCTTAGTCTTAAATATAAGTATTAAAGAGCTTTTTCTGTATTAATTTGGCAGCATCTTTCTCTTTAAATTTATATTAAAATGTCTAATTAACCGCTTAATTGTTGCATCACCAATACACCAACCTAAGCTTGTGTATAAACTGAGAAATCCAATTGCACAGGTTACCTTTGTTTGAGTGATAGGTAGATTAACACACCATAAGTTGGCAATATCTAGAAAAATACTTAGTCTACGTCTTAGTTGTCCTCTCTTGAAGAAGATCAAGGACATTTCTTTGTGAAAGTATCATCTTCTTGCATCCACAAGTACGTCAATTTCCAAAAAATATCAATATACATCAAAATGTGAATCAAGATAAGCATTCTCCCTACAATTTCAGTGGAATCACTTGTTAAAAGGATATCATTGACATATACTGCAAAAAAACATATCCTATTGTTTTAATTTTAAAAAAATTAATATTTAGATATATTATTTATTTAATAACTAACCAAGCTGAATTGTATACCAAATTTTAAAAAATTATCTAATCCTTGAATCCAAATTTTGTAGTATCCAAGTCCCCGAACAAATTCAATGTTTTAGTGCTTCTTAGATGGCAAGGCATAAATGTGATTTAGTACTTGAGGTCTAATGCAAGATAAAGATGATAACAATTGGGATGAAATATAAAATGTTACACATACAACTTGCAAAAGTCCCAATTTGAGTGAACTTCCAGTCTCAAAGTATCATCTCTAAGAGGTCAGTATCATAATATCATGTATGGCTAGAAAAGAAAAAAGAAGCCTGTGGCTCCTACCATCAAAACTTTAAAATTGAAAGTAGCTTTTCCAAAATGAAGCCTATAATCCCAGCAAATGATAGAAATGTATACCTTCTGTAGATAATTTTGGGAGGATGAACCATCTATGGAAACATAATCAACAATTGCAGGTTCTGAACCCTTCATTTCAGTGTACCTTGTGCGACTGGTTAATGTATTGTAAGTACTATACAATGTTTCTTTTGGGTTTATCTTCTGCACAAGAGAAAGTTGGTATTTATTTTGAAGTAAATAAAATCAGGTACAAGAATTTGAATATTCAAATGGAAAACAACAATACAAATGTTAAATTTCAAAGATATATTGGTTTCAAATTATTAAAAGATATATTAAAATTAAAACTTTTGGGGGAGAAAATTATTTACAGGGAATAAAAATGAGTAAGTTTAAAAGATATATTGGTTTCATATTTCAGGATGTAAAAATATGCAACATCCCCTCAAATGATTGTAAATATATTCCTTATAAAATATACTTGTCCACTCAAACATGTCAAATTTATAATGAACCTGTCCAACATAAGGAAGACCATCACTATCAACAGATGATGTCCTGGATCTGTCATTGCTTTTTGCAAAAATTTCCAACACATTACCAGCCTTAGTGTGATTTTTTTCCAAATCAATAAATTCAGTCTGCAAAACAGTATAAAATGCTGTTAACTTGATTGTACATGTGCAAAACCTAAATGAGTGAACCAATATGTAAAACCAATCTTAGCAGAAATCCTAGTAAAAGAGAAAATCAACGACATATCATCTATCATTGTTTCTCATGAAAATTAGAATATGAAGATTTTTTTATATATTTGAGGAATACCTAGAAAATAATTAACGTACAAGTCATATGTGTGAAACCAAGAAGGATAACCATTAAAGGGAAGTGAACATACGAACCAAATCTTGCATTTACATCAATCTATAATTGTTTCTAATGAAATCAGAATATGAAGAATTTTTTATATATTTGAGATGTACCAATAGCAATTCAAATACAACCAATATGTGTGAAACATAGAAGGAAAACAATGATAGGCAAGTGAATAAATTTACTAAACCTTGCATTTACAGCACATTGTATGCATGAAAAATCAGTACAAGAGGCAACTAAAAACAGAATTAAAATTCTTTTCTAAAGGTAAACCAACAGTGGGAGAGAGTCTAGTTGCGCACTACTTCAAACATATCAGGGATTTGTATCCAGCATAGATGCAAAATTCAGAAATTTTCAAAAGTTTGGAATGCACACACGACATTGGAAGATGCACATACATGCATGCATGTACACATGCATACATGTACACGACTATATATCCAAAAGCCTTCAAGGTTATATAGAAATTTTGCATACTTACGATTTGACATTTTTCAAAGTAAAAGGAAAAGTTTATGAAGTATATTACTATTCATCCAACTATAATTTATAACTTAGAATGTTCAGCTGTAAAGTATGACCATAAAGAAAAAATTAATGTTGCTAACATGTGTGTACTTAAATGGATGAGTGGTACCATAAGATATAAACTAAAAAACGATTTTATTGAAAATAGGATAGAAGTTGCACCAATTGAAGATAAAGATAAGAGATAATAAAATTAGATGATTAACTCATATCCTTATGAGACTAAAGCATGCATAAATTAAGAGAAGAGAATTAATTACTGTAGAGGAAGCTAAAAGTAGAGAAAGGAAAAACACTTTGGTGAGAAATTATGAAAAAATATTTAAATTTATGAAATTTAACTAATGCTTTGACCATATATAAAAATACAGGGAAGAGAAGGATTTATGGCATTAATCCCACATTATTATAGCTCGAATTATTTTTATTTTTTTGATTTGGTATTTTTCATCATGCAAAAAGAAAATATCAAAACATGCCAAATAGGAATTCTAGCCATAATCAAATCCAAGAAGAAACAATTTCACTAGAAGATATGCCATGTAAAGGAGACAAGGTTTACTATGTGAAATACGGAGACTATATAGATGTCATACTTATTATTTTATATAGGTTCCTGGACATTGTGATTGACTCATGCATGCACTTTCTGCCTCGCCTTGGCTTACTAAGGTGAATGTTTTATCAAGTCTTTTATTAAATATTTCAAGGTTTTAAAGTGTTTCATGAAAAAAAATTAGAAATATAATTTTTAATGGAATTATCACTGCAATATACATAATTATTGAAATATGCAATCATACATATTGCTAAAATATAGACATTAATATAATTACATTTTGTAGTTCGATAAAAACTAAAGAATGTTTATATATTTCAATTTCATTTACAAGAACAATAGAGATAAAAGTATATAGAATTATTATAATATATAATAATATGTTATAGAAATATATAATATATTTATTATTTGGGTGCCCAAGCTTATCACCTAAGCACCTTAATAATTATGATAGACGTAAACAGAAGACATTGAGAATGAACACAATATGATACTTTTTCAATGGTTTGCAACTTAAGGTTTTCTGATCAAGGATTTGGATTTTTTTTGTAGTAGCTTGTAATGAACATGTTAATATATTGAGAGCACAATCAGGGATTTCCATCAACCATTGAACAATGAGTAATGGGAAACATTTCTGAATAAACTTTTAGAATTTGAACTAGACACCCCTGTGACAATGAAAGCAAACCTGGTATACATGTCCATGGCATAACCCCCGCTCAACAGACGACTTATTTAAAATCATTGCATCCTCCATATCATACCTGAAAAATATTGTGTAAAGAAAAACTTTTACAAATAAACGCAAGTCATGCAATGAACACAAAGAACACTCACCCAGTATATGCTAGAACTGCAACAATTGCATTAGTCCCTGTGGGAAATTCATCCATACAGTATTTGCTGTATGTAGATGTCCGAACAATGGGAGATTGTGGTGTCTACACAAGAAGTACACATTCAAAATGAAAACACATATCTTAGCAATCCCAATGTGTGGCATTATAAAAACAGAAGACCATGGGGCCAAAGAATAGGCAATAGCGGTCAATGCATCATTTCTATTACCAAAACAGCTCTTGTCAGTAGTGTCCTTTTTTACTTTGTTTTATTTGAAAGTTAACGCAAGCACTTCATTGTAATTTGCTATAGTTATTCAAAAAATCAAAAATTTCTAAATTATATTTATCATTCATTGGACAAAATAAAATTACAATCCCATGCAATATTTATACAATCCAAAAAAATAAAACAATATATGTTAGGAGGTTAACATAGTCAATGACTTGTCCTCAAGCTTTTTTGCCATTTAAGGTGATACTTTTTTATTAATGAGAATTCTCCACCTATTCTAATCTTTTGAAAAAAAAATTGTCATCAAACTTGAAGTATCGTGTGAGGGAAGGATAAATATTAAAATTCTAGGAAAATGTTGTTTATTCATAAAAAAAAGCAAGTAATCCATATTCAAGGTAAAAGCAACAGCGGCTAGAGCAAGCAGCTTAACCATAACAAACTTGATGGACCTATCACATCATTCTTGAAGATCCTCTACGAAAAAACAAAATGCACGAATGTGCATTGACTACCATTCCACTAAATTAGTCCAACAATGGTTAAACAGTCACTCATAAAAACGCTTGATGCACCAGTTTGCTTTAATGTTTCACTTGAGGCTTGGTCAATTTTGAATTGCTTGGGCATTCATGGATGGGGGAAGGAAAATGAAGCATTTCAACGAATGTTCATGGGATGAATTCAGTGACGGCATCTAATCTACTCCAACTTATGATGCACCATCTTCTCTTGCATTACTCACCTTGTCCTTTCTTTCTCACTAGTATGTCATTGCCCTAGTGTTGGGCCTTCTCATTGACAAGTTACAAGAGGTGCTTTGTGTCTTAGCCTACCACACTCTAGAATTTAATTAGGTCCTAACAATCCCTCGCCCAATGTCTGCATCCTAAGCAACATAAACATTGATCAAACTGCCACCACATCAGACTAAGAGTCTGTATGAATCCACTTCAAGAAAAGAATTTACATGTTCAACCTCATGTACTGGGATTGTGACTCAAATTATTGTTACATTGGACATTGTCCCTTTAAACAATTAAGGGTTGACACATGTCGCCAAATACACTTTCTTTGCCTTCAACCAATTTTCATCAGTATTGAGATGGGGCCTTGAGAGATCTACCTTCACAATCATATAACTCATGCCACATACATGGACCATTGGCTACATATTGTTGGACAATTGCAGCAAATACACCTTTTGGAAGAGGACCTAAACACCTTAAAAGATATAAATAAAACTATTTTCCCATTATGGTCTGTCCAAAACTATCATAACTGTAAATAGTCATTTTTTGAAATAATAACGGAAATGCCGAAATGATTCAGAAAACTTATCAGAAATTGAGAATACATGGAAAAAAATAGAATAAACTAAATAACAGAGCACCGATCATTTTCACTGCAGTTATAAAATTCAACTGAATTAACCAATTAACCATAAGAGAAAGGCATCCTACTCGTAAATGAGAGATCACATCATCCATGAAAAAAAAGAGATCATAATATTAATACACCTGTAAGTGATATATTTTGTTGTCAGCTCGAAACTGTAGAGCCTGTGATCCAAATGCTAATGTTTGTTTTGCCATCTACAAATTCAACATACAATGAAAAATGCAGAAAAAATATATATATATAAGCCATAGAAACAAAGCACTAAGAATACAACCAAAGTCTTGCTGGAAAAATAAGACAGCTCAGAGACAACACAAGTGCAAGTATAAGCAACAAGTCCAACAATGACAAAAATATGAGCGAAGAAAAAAGAATATTCCACGTTCACAATTAAAGTGTGGAAACCATGAAAAAGCAAATAAAGTAATCCACTATGTTAAAGTATTGAAGTCGGCTATTAGTAACTATTGGAAATTTGGATGTCAATTTATCTTCTTTTTAAACAAGATGTCTACTTGTCACATCTAATTAAACATATATAACTCATACACTGGTAAATAATCATCATTTTTCTCCCTACCACAAATGCTATCAAACCACCAGGAGAAACCATAACCCACCACCACACACAATTCACAAAAAAAAACTATCAAACCACTAGGAGAAACCCTAACCTACCACTCCAAACAATCCACTAAAAAGGAAAGAACGTATGCAATCACCAGGCCAAAGGACAGAAAGTGGCAACTAGCAGTTGGCATCCTATCACCAGAAAAGTGCCTTGTTGCAGACTATTTGGGGTAGAACTGAATATTCCTATCAGTGACATGCAGTATCAATGTGGTCTTGATATAGGGTGAACTTTTTTACCTGCTAGACTGAACTATTGAGGTGGATTCTCCCAAATCATAATAAGTGGTATTAACGACAACATGCTTCAAAAAAATAAAAGACAACATGACTTAAACTAAGGCTCATCAAAAAGGGCAACCTAAGTCGGGCCAAGAATACCTAGATCCCAGAGTAGGCCACTGGCCCATTGAAAGGGATGTCCTAGGGCAGGCCAAGAGTGCCAAGAGCCCAAAGTAGGGCACCAATAAAAGGTTAGGAGGGACAACTTGGGGTGGGTTGCTCAAAACCTAGAGTGGACCACCAATGAGATCTTAAGTTGCACAAAGCCCAAACTGGCACTAGCATGCATTTCAAGGCCATCTATTATCATCAATATTTTTATCATATTAATAAATATGGTTAAGTTATTGAAATGGCTTCCATAAAGATATCAATGAATTTTTTTTGTTGAAATAATGAATTACTTGTATTTCCTAGCAAACAATAAAATGGAAATGTTTCAAAGTGTCTTTATGAATACAATCACAGTAGAAACCTGGCATTGATACATGTTCCTCGGACTCTGATTATGGTCAGACCAAGGTGTAAGATTTGCAACAACGCTCAGTATTGCAGTTGGATGGATTTCTTCATGTGTTGCAGGAAACACGTCCCTCCTGCCCCCATCACCACCATCAGCACATTTTATTTCCATGTATGCCTGCACATGAAACAATTTACAAATTACTCAGCAGTGTATAACTAACAATCTCAATTGGCAAGAAATGTAAACTAAATCTCAAATGTGACCTGCTCAAATGGGCCAATGAGTTCTATGCCAGAACCTCCACCAGAATCACTGGAAATATTTCTGACAGGCCGAACAAGTCTAGAGGGAGAAGTAAATAGGTAAAGCCCAGGATAACTGCCACCCAAACTTAAAGGTATATATCCAACCTCCAGATCATCAAGAATCTAAAATTCAAAGACTAAAAATTTATATACGTTGCCAGGAAAGATAGACTTGAGACAAATGCTAAAACGTCTTACACCAGATGATGGGGATATCTTCATTTTACGTAAATGTGCAACAGCTTTTTCAACTTTCTCAGAAGAAATAGAGCCAACAACACAACCATCAAGAAGAATGTAAAGAACATCAGGAGGGCCTGCTTCTTCAAGCTTTGGCATGAATGGTGTCATTCCCATGCCTATTAAAGCAGAAAGGATGGAATTCCAGATTTTTAGAAAGTTCTTCATATTTCCCTCGGCATTATAGTATGATGACACACCTGAAAAATAACAATTGAAACATATTGGATAATATGATGATCATTGTACCTTTTATTGTACGAGGATCATTGTACCTTTTATGCAAAATGAAATCAATCTGCCAATTAAGAATAATACTGGACTACAGGAGAGAATGAACTCATGAAGGCTCACTATAAGGCCAGAGTAAAGGAATTTACACAAGTGCCCCTACAGCGAGAACTAATAGCGTTCCCATTTCGAAAGATATTACAAGAACAATAAAAGCACCATAAAAGTCAAAAAATTAAACCTAAAAATCATATGATGCCAAGTAACAATTAGACTTACGACAAACAGAAGTCATATGGTTCAGCAAGCCACATGGTGTCCCATCTGGGGTATGAACCGGACAAAGAAATCCCCATGATCTGAAAAATCAGAATATTGGCAAGGTAGAATAGATAAGAATAAATATAAGATAATTCTAATAGATGCATACTCTGGGAGCAATTTCCGCACACTTGTAGTACGCATTTTAGCAAAAGCAGAACCTCTATGGACAGAACGGAAATGTGAGAGGAACCGAAGGTAGTTCAGTCTCTCTGCTGGAATTGTCATGCCTTCTCTCTAGAAATATTACTAGAATATGTTAGCCATCTACCAGTATTATAAAGAAGACAGCATTACCATTTCAAATTTACCAATGAAAGGTGATAAATGATGAAGACTACTTCAATTTGCTATGTAAGGCTGGCTACATGAATCTTTAACATCCAATAAAAACCAATACTATAATCCCACTGTGGGGTCAGCTACATGAATCCTTACCTTCCATATATCTCTATCAATGTTTATTTGGATAAATTACATAAATTTAAATCTTTTCTTACAATTTCTAACCAAACAGTTTTAAGTCTTCCTCTACTTTTAGTTTTTCCACACTAATTATTTCTACTCTTCTAATTGGTGCATCCTAGAGCCTCCAATGAAATGTGAAGACTACCTATAAGACAACAAACAATACCTGAACACCATTATGTAGGACTAACCAACGAATCCTTCTATTTTTTACCATCCATCATTAAACTTCCACTAAATTATGTGATTTTAATTTTTTTTACTATTGATGACCAAATAATTGATAATATTCCTCTACCTTTTTAGTTTCACCTTAATAATTCTCCATTTTTGAGAGTTACATTTATAAGCCTACAAGGGATACAACCAAACCATCTAAGAGGATTTTCTCTTATATTATGTTCAATAGGTACAATCATAACTTATTTCAGATGAAAACAGTTATAGCATAGTTAAAGCAGCCAGTAGAAAACCGAAATAACTAGTTATAGTAGGCATGAAAAAGCTAAATGAGATATGTTTTTTTTTTATACTCTAATAGACAAACCACCGATCCATCTTAACATAATTATTTTTATTATACTAATTTTTTGCACATGTAAATGTTTAACAAGAAGACAACTACTTATTAGAAGCTAAACAAAAATAAAATTTATGGTCTTATTCATTAAAAAACTAAACAAATCACTATGGAAATAGTGCAAGCTCAAATGTAAAATTTTAAGTTGGCCAAAAAAAAAATTAATGCAGCAAATATTTATCCATGTCAAGTTACCTGAGGCAAGTCTAAACCAGATAACGATGCCACCTTCCCAGTCTTGATCATACTCTCAACAATTCTTCCAATTCCCACTGCAGACTTGTCCATAATCTTCTTCACCTGTACAACTGCATAAGTACGACGGATATGAAATGATTCAAATGGCATAAATATGCCCACAAAAACAAAAACAACAAGCATCATTGACAACCCAAGACAAAAAGAGAATTAAAAATTATCATTATTGAATCCATGAGAAAGTTGTATTTTATTTGTGTTCTAAAGTTTTAAAACAAATACCATCGAGTTGCTACATAAGCCATTTTAATCTGGTGCAAAGTCTGTATGCCCCATTTGGCCAACAATTTTGTCCTTTCCCCTTGACAAATATCAGAACAGTAACTCATTGAGCCCTGCAAAATCTAGCCATATACCCTCAAACCAAAAAAGGTTATGGCCCCAGCCAACAGTCCCCTATGCATGTAATAGTAATTAAACAACTCCAAAGTGAATCATGAAAATTCAACAAGTGAATTTAGCAATGCATTCCATTAAGCATTAATAAATTCTATCCAATCTTGCCATGGAAAAAGGCAATCTAAAATTTGGCCAAGAGAATTGCATGCCTCTGACCAAGATGTCTATCAATTCCAGATCTGAAATAAAAGTCATTGAATTCAACCACACCTGTAGTGACTAATGATTTACTGAATATTTCATTTGAAAACCTTGCGACATTGAAGTTTCCACCAACAATTAGTGTGAATTGGTTTGTAATCACCAATGAGTTTATCCCAAAACACACCACACCTTGCTTCTATGGTCCATAGACGTTTTGAATGCCTTAGATAAATTGCCAAGTTTATTCTAAAAGATTACAAACAAAAAGTGAGAATCTTGCTATGGAAGCAGTTCAGCTAGGGATCCAACACAGAATCACACGTAAGGATGAAACTCACATTTGAATCTGGATTTTTTCAAATATGGACATTTGGTATACAGATTTGGCCAAATACAAATCCACATACAAATGTTGTTCTATTGAATTTTCAAGATAAGAAAATTACCTTTCAGCAAGCCATCTTTTCTTAAAAAGCTAAAATATCAATTACAACTTCCAACACAGCCTAAGAGGCACTCAGTCCCAACCATGAATGAAGAAATGGTAGCCTTGTAATCTAACATGTACGAACTTGTAAATGCCCATTTAGATATTGTGGATAGATTTTTGATGGGTCTTTCTTCATAAATTCATACAAGATGAGACAACCAATCAACATAAGGCACAATCAACTTGAGACATGGTAGTTATTATGCACCCATCTAGGTGTTACCTAAATGGAATTAAGATATCATTTGAGGTCAGCACTAAGACATTACACTGTTCCAAATTCAATTTCCCTTTTAGCTTGTAGTCAACAAATGAATGAAAGGATTGAAAAATCAATGTATTCATTGGAAACATCGAGGATTGAAAAATCAATGTATCTAAGTAGAAATTCTGGCATTTACCATTAACTTGGACAATGCCTTAAGTTCATTGTACCAGAGGTTTCAAATTTGAAGTCCACAATACAAAATAAGAATTGGTCACAACCCAAGTTACAACTTTTCTATATTCCTGTTTTAATTCTTTATAGAAATAAATGAATAAATATGAAGCAGAAATTGACCAACAAGAAGCTCACAATAATATCCATGGACAATGAAATGGTGTGTACCAATCGAATGTTATTTTCATTCTTCAAAATACATTATCTAAAAGAATCAACCTACCATCATCAAATTTGAAATTTTTTGGATTTTTCTCCAGTTCCTCTTGTACGACTTTTCTTGAGCTACCCAACCAAACTTCGAATTTTTCCTGGAGTTACAAAAGGAAGTGTTAAGGGTGTGTACCACTGATAAAAACTAGATAATTCAAGGAAAAACATGCAGTGATGGTCATTTAATTGATTCAGAAATCTGCACAAGAAATAACAAAATATTCACAACAATAACTGGCACACAAGATGTGCAGCAAAAAATGGAATAGAAGATAGTCCACCATAAAACTGAGATCTAAAGTCATGCCAAAACGAAAAAGGAATTGAGTAGTTCGATAAGAAGAATGAATGTCAACCAAAAAGGATTCAAAGTCACGTCATAAGAAGAACATCTCCACTTAACATAAATTTGTTTTAAGTAGAATGTATACATTTCCACTAGTTCAACCATTCTCACATAGGAAAATGAGGGTCAAATTTGCACATCATGTTCAAATGTAAAGTCCAAATCAAATAATTTTGACTATGATATCCAATATTTCTACAAGGCATTAGAGCCAAAAATGATCCACAAAACCACATCTACAAACATCCACCCAACACAACACGTAAATAAAGACACTTATGGAACCAAAAAGAAATAAATACCATAGGCAAGAGGAAGCATTAAAATACTATTACACTTATAAAAGTAAGAAGACTTACATGTATATATAAAAAGATGAACTCTCCACTTATAACTAATTGATTTTAAGATGAATTTCTATAGATGTATAAGAAGAAATCTTTCAACTCGTGATCAATAAGTTTTGATGTGAATATACACATTTCCACCTATCAAAGCCTAAGTCTTGAGAGAAAGACAAAGGGTGCATTTACGTAACGAAAAGAATCACTCCTAGAGTGGTGGTAAGGAGTGATTCTAGGATGAATGTTAGGTGAACAGTATTTTTTGTGCAATGATCAAAGGGCAGGAAGTTGATGGTGAACTAACATTTGATAGTGAATTTAAGTTGTGTTGGTATTTGTCTAGTGATATAATTTAAGTATAAGATATAATTATGTAAAATAAAAGAATGTTGATGTGATTAAAAAATATGATAAAATAATGAAAAGAGTGGATTGGAAAATGAGAATGTCATTATGAAAATAAAAATGATTCTGAGAGTTGGGATGAGTAATAAGTGAACAAAGCTTAGAGATGTCAATTAGGCCAGTTTGACACGGTGTGGCCCAATTTTCTTGAAGCATGACACTATTTGTGTCATGCTGTGTATGGCCTTTTGGCCAGTGGCCCAAGCACAGCCCATACAACATGGCCCATTTGGGCTCGTGTCAAGCCAGGTCTGCTATGATTTAATTTTTAATTTTTTTATTTTATTAAAAATTTATATAACATTTATATAATTTATAAATACTAAAAGATAGTTAAAAGTGGGATTTGAACCTACACTCATGCATCACTTATTAACAAACTCAAACCACTAAACTATATACAATGTATATAACTTAAAAAAATAAATTTACAATTTTAAAAAATTATAAAATTATTTTCATATCATGTCAACACAAAAACGTAGAAGACCAATCCAAGCATGACTCGTTAAACCATGTCATGCCCGTCAACAATACAATTTGACTATATTGGACCAACCTGGTTGGACATGGCCCAATTGAAATCTCTAATGAGGCCAAAGAAAAAGAAAGGAATGGAGAAGAATTGAAACCTAAATGTTAGTCACCCTCCCCACCACTACCACCCCCTTGCCCCCACACAACTTCCACATCTTACACTCTCCATCCACCACCTTTCAATATTTCCTCATTCATTGTAATCAACCAACCATATTCCATCCTATCAAGATATTTAGTAGTTTGACCAGCAACTATGATCATTGTCACCTCCAACATAGTTGATCAACCTCAATAATAAGTTAATATCAACAAATTTCAACATGTGCCACTTTTTGAATTGTCAAAATGATGCTAAAACTGATGTCGACACATCATTTCCATCAAGATACCGACATATTAAACTATCTACCACAAATCAAAACAACAACAAAACAAAAACCACCTCTTACTATTACCATCATTGATATTTAACTTTACCTTTATGAAAAGTCATTTTCAATCAAGAATACACTAACATGTTAAACCACAAAGCAGATACCAAAACACTTCTCACATTATCATCAACCACCACAAAGATACATTTGTTATTGAGTCCATGTCTCCATGATAAGGGTAACAATTAAACATTAATTTCATTACCAAACTATCAAGCCACCTAAACCACAATAAATACCAACTTGCAAGCATTATAAAGGGTAAGAAATTAATTTAATATGAAAGCATATAAAGATTGATCACAAAACAAAAGTGTACGATTAGTATACTATATGCTTAAACAATATGGAAAAAGTCAAGACTGGCACTTTCCTAGAAAGAGTAGAACCACCAAAAACCCAAAAGGAATTGAATTTTGTAATCAAATACAGATGGAACACAAAAGGATACATCATGAATTCAAAAGAAAATGTCAAGGCAGCTAATGCAATATACACTACCTTAAGATAAACAGTCAATAAGTTCCCAACCAATAGCACCTCTTGATACTGCAGTGCATCAGGATTATCAGGTGCAGCAGTCTGATCAACAAGTGCAAACAGTTTCTGCAGCATAAAACTAGAAGGGGCATGAAATCATAAAGAATACCAAGAAATAATCATTGCAACAATCATGGAAAAGATATCAATTACTAACACAAGTAGATTGAATTTGTCATGATTGCTGCTCAAATGCACAAATATATAGTCCCTTAAAACTGCTTCTCCAACCTATACAGTAACAATGAAGAAAATAAATAATAAAACAAATATAAAATAAGAAAAGAATGTATATATCATTCTACTTACAACTAAATCATTTTCAGCTTCAAATCCAAACATGACAGGTCGGAAGTGCTGACCTGAATTCAGGCAAAAAAATGGACATAAATAGAAATAGGGGGTGCACCACATGAATAATTGGCATTTTAAGTGTACCAGTACCAATATGATGCAGGCATTCAACTCTAGTTGGCACTTTTAAACCATGGACTTCATCAAGAATTATCTTGGCTCTTTCTCCGACAAGTTGTGAACCAACAGAACCTTTTGCCTTTTGCTTTGCCTCATTATAAGAGCTTGTTAAACTAACGTAAATCTCATGATCAGTGGTATCAATAAGTGCCTGTTGATGGCAACAATATTGTTGATGCCATTGAAATTATGTTATGCATCAAAATAAAAGGTTTAGAATTAAAGAAATTTGATATATTAGGCAAACAGTGAACCAAACATGCAAAATTAGAAATAGAGAAAAAGAATTCAAGTTGCAGAACTATAAAGGGGGATTAAAGTGTTGCCTATTGTTGTCAATTTTTTGAATATGAATAAAAATCCAGCAATAATCCCACCATATGGGGTCATCCACATGAATCCTTTTATGAATCACATGGTCATATATATATATATATATATATATATATATAGTCACAGGTTCTGTAGGTGCCTACAGAACCTATTTTGTAGGTGAGCGTAAACGTTACAATCACCTCGTCACATTTATCCTAAACGTAATGGCGTAAACGTGACGGCCACCACGTCCCGTTTACGCTAAACATGATGTGGTGGCCGTAATGTTTATACTCACCTACAGAAATGACTTATGTAGGTGCCTACAAAGTCATTTTCCTATATATATATATGGGAAAAATGAGTATGTAGGTGTCCACAGAAGTCACTTCTATGGATACCACATTTGTGCCATCTGATCTCAATCGGACAACCTGCAGGTGAGTGGACGCACGGGCGGGCAAGGGAGAGCAAGCGACTGGACGGGTGAGGGCGTGTAGGCAAGCGAGGCCAAGCAGGCAATTGGACGGGCAAGGGTGAGCACGACGCAAGGGGCAAGCGAGGGCAAGCGCAATGGAGGGGGCAAGGGCGAGCACAACAGAAGGGGCAAGCACGACGAAGGGGGTGAGTGCGAGCACAACAGAGGGGACGAGGATGAGCACAACCGAGGGGGCGAGCGCGACGGAGGGGGCGAGGGTGAGCGCAACGGAGGGGGCGAGCACAACGGCATGAATCGGCCGCTCGCCTGTGAATCAGCGATTTCTTCCCCTTCTTCCCGATCGTGAATCAGCCGTTGCCACCACTCACGCTCACACCATCACCCACTCGTGCTGTTGCCACCGCTCACGCTCGCTCCCACACCCGCTCGTATCTTCTGTAGGCACCTACAAGCCCAGCAATCTCTCTCTCTCTCTCTCTCTATATATATATATATATATAGAGAGAGAGAGAGAGAGGCACACACACACACACACCTTCATCATTATTCCTATTTTCATTGAACTTACATTCCATATATACAATTTTTGACCAACACAATTTAAATCTTTTGCACTCTAAAATACTTTTTCATAATTCTAATTTAAAACGAATTTGTAACTCATTTTAATCAACTTAAACCATGCCATCTATACAAAGATACACCAGGGTCTTTACCATTGAATTTCTTTAGTTATTTCATTTATAATCAAGACAAACAAATATGAAGTTAGAGACAATGTTTGATGTAAACTTATGCCTATTGGAAATTCCCTAGTTTCTTCTCCAATGGTTTTAATACTGGGAATATTTTTTCATACATGTCCTTTATAATATTGATATATTTATATACAATGGATACTCCTTTTCTTTCTAAACCCCTCCACAAAATGTTTCTAGGAGTGCATAGAAACATACAGAATGTATATATTTACTTCACAAGAAACAAGAAATTCATACATGAACAAATCAAGATACAATATTACAAAACAAAAATCAAAGATAAATGTAAATGTTATAAGCCCTGTCAACATATAAGAAACCTAAACTTAATTAATAATAAAACCCCAGTACACCTTAATAGCAAATCAGTAAAATATAGATATGTTCCTACAAGATGGCCTCCCAAATTACTTCACAACAATTTTTATGCTTGGAAGTTGGACACAACAGACAGCATGTACACAGTCAGCGTGGACAATGTGAGGTCCATGAGCACACCTCCATGGAGAAATTCCTTCTTTGCACAAGCAAGTTCCAAATTTAGAAAGAGCATGACAACCCTGTATGTCGTTAGCAGCCAGCCCAAAACTAAGAAGAGAAATTACACCAAGAAGCCATCCTAACACCAACACCATCCAAGTGAACGCCTAAAGATAGAAGAGTACCCATAGAGAGGAGTCACGAGGGTACCAAGCACACTCAAAATCATTGAGAACACTACTGAATTGCATACCCACACAATCTTCTTGAATTTCAATAATAGAACTAGAGTTAATAAGAAAAAGGCAACACCAA
>JAMKPZ010004686.1:0-26446 GCA_024699675.1 Amphibolis antarctica | reverse complement strand
CATCCTTGATCCTTCACTTACAGTCTCCTCTCCTCCACCCTTCCGTCTCCTTCGCCTTTCCGTTCTCTTCCGTCAGCCCTAAATCCCTCCACCCCCCCCGGCTTGTCCTATGGCCTCCGTCCTGGGCGTCTCTTCCCTCTACCAGAGCCCGTCGTCCCTCGACTTCGCCCGAAGGGACGCTCCCCCGTGGGCGAGGGGGGTGTCGCTGAGGAGCTCCAGGCCTGGGCAGTCGTTGCTCGTCGCGTCGGCCATTGCGACTCCGAACTCCGTTCTCAGCGAGGAGGCCTTCAAGGGGTTGGGCGGAAGGCTCGGAAAGCCTGCAGTGAATGGCGAGGAGGACGAGGAGCGTGGCGAGGATGAGGATGGGGAGTATGTGTCGGAGGAGGATGGTACCGATGGCAATGGAGAGGATGTTCTGGCTATTGCTAACTTGGGACTGCCGCAGCCGCTGGTGGAATCGCTTCGTAAACGCGGGATTACGCACCTTTTTCCCATCCAGGTTGATTTCCGATGTCTCTGTTTGTTTCTTAGTGGATATTAGTTTTGTTCTTGTCGACAGCATAACTTTTTTTTTTTTTTTTTTCTTAACGATGCTTGTCATTTCATAGTGTATAGTTTTTTGCTAAAATTACACACACCCACACACATGTATGCATACACTGGCTCTTATAATTTTTTGAGCTTTCCTCATGTTTTCTTTGTAGAGAGCTGTCCTTTTACCTGCTCTTGAAGGGCGAGATCTCATTGCCCGGGCAAAAACTGGAACAGGAAAGACACTGGCTTTTGGAATTCCTATCATCAAGCGTCTTACTGTGGATGATGAGGGGAGGAATATTTCTAGGTGATTTCTTATCCATTTTCGGGAAAACTAGAGAAAAATTGGGTTCTTGCTTACATTTTTTTTATCTTAGCAGACGGTCTGGACGCCTTCCTCGTGTCCTTGTTCTAGCACCAACAAGGGAGTTGGCTAAGCAGGTGGAAAAGGAAATAAAGGAATCAGCTCCTAATCTTAACACAGTCTGCGTTTATGGGGGTGTTTCTTACATTACTCAACAAAATGCACTTTCACGTGGTGTTGATGTTGTCGTAGGAACTCCTGGCAGGATTATTGACCTAATCAATGGAAAAAGCCTTAAGCTGGGTGAAGTAGAATACTTAGTCCTCGATGAAGCAGACCAAATGCTTGCTGTTGGTTTTGAAGAAGATGTAGAAGTCATTCTTCAAAAATTGCCAAATGAACGGCAAAGCATGCTTTTTTCAGCTACAATGCCTGGTTGGGTGAAAAGATTGTCAAGGAAGTATCTCAATGATCCTTTGACTGTTGACTTGGTGAGTAAATACAATTCAACTGCACTCCTACTTTTAAACCAACATTGGTTGGTTGGTAGTCTGCACAAGATATTCTTTTGTCTACATTAAGAATTTCTATACGGACAGGTAGTGATGTACCACTTAAGAGTCTTTCCATGCCTACATAAGAAAGTTGTAGATATAATCCATTTTCATGCTACTTCATGATAAATACTTGATATATATCATTCGTGCACTATTTTTGTCTAGTTTCTTTTTTCTCTTCTTTCTTGCCTTTTGGTTTACTTTTCTTTCATTAATCTGAAAAGCTTCCCCACAAATAAAAAGAGAAAGATTGAGAAAAGTATTTTTATATGATTATAATCTCTTCACCTTTTATACGACTATTCATAACTATTATAGTATCTTTTTCCCATTGGATATCACATTTGGTCATTCTGTTCCAACATCTGTATGCTTGCCATGTTTTTATTCAAAATCATCAACCATCCAAATTCACGTTTTCACGTTGTACACAGGTTGGTGATCAAGATGAAAAGCTAGCTGAAGGCATCAAACTCCATGCATTACCAACCACTGCAACTTCAAAACGGACCATGCTTAGCGATCTTATAACAGTATGTTTAGATGTTTTAACACTTATGTTGGAGGTTATACTTTTTTGTAACTTCTCCTTAATCCGCTCTCCGACTTTTTACACTTTCGTTTTTCATAGTAATTTTTTTCTGAAGAAATTTAATCATAAATTTAGCATGTTCAATTTAAATAATACCCAGTCATTGTTATAGAGTTGTCAAACTCAAAACACCTTGAGAGAATTGGATAGATTATAGAAGAGGTTCATATTTTATATATGTTATTATCTAGAGATAATCAGAATAAGAAACTCGTTTAGGTAAAGGTTATTTTAGTTTTTTTCAACATTTTATATTATTTCTTCATTTTCAGTAAAAACAATCAACTGAAGCTTTCTTACTTGCATAGATACAATTATACAGGCTTTTCATTATTTCCACATGGCACTTGGTATTGGTTGAAGCTTGTTTTTTTATTTTTTGTATATTTGCTAATTGTTTTTGACTTATTAGGTTTATGCAAAGGGTGGAAAAACCATCGTTTTCACTCAGACAAAAAGGGATGCAGATGATGTGTCAATGGCCTTAAGCAATAGTATAGCTTCTGAATCTCTACATGGAGATATATCTCAGCACCAAAGGGAAAGAACATTAAATGGTTTCCGTCAAGGGAAATTCACTGTGCTTGTCGCAACTGATGTTGCTGCACGTGGTCTTGATATCCCTAATGTTGATTTGGTAGGCAAAAGTAGATTGTTGATTACTTCATGTCCTATTTCTCATATTTTATCTTCTCTTATGTTTTCTTCATGTTAAGCCTTTTATAATTGTATATGCATAAAATTCAATTTTAGTTTCTTGTTGGACTTAAATCATATTAAAAAAGGAAACATGTCAAACTTTCATGAGAATGTTAGAAGTTTGGCTAAATCACGAAAGTCCGCAATAAATGCTCAAAACTATGAGTTTCAGTACGAAATTTTTGGACATGCTAAAGTAATTAATTATACACTTCTAAAATTAATTTAATTTAATTTTTAGGCATTTATGAAATTAAAAATATTCCTCTTAAATTACAGAAAAATACCTAGAAATATAACATTTATATGAATAATAGAGAAATACATGCTCTTAAGGTAGTTCTAACGAATGAGAAATAAATGTTTTCAAAGTATGTCTAAAGAAAATATTGCTAGCTCTTATTCAAGGAAGACCTTTATAAAAGCTTTAAAAAACAATCTGACAAAAATAGAAACTACCTTAAGATATATCAAATGGAATAAGATTGATACTTGGAATTTGGGAAAAATGTGGACAACAATGACAACTTCTTTGGCAAGTAGCGGCCAATCTAGCAAGGTTTTGGTGATTTTTTTCCATCTTGTAGCCACTTTGGTTTGGAAACAGTAGGTGCTGGCTTGTACAGAAACAAATAAGGAAGAGAACTGAGATGGTGAAAGAAATGAGGAGAAGAGATATGTTTTTGGACTTCTAAAGAAAAAAGACTCATATTGGTCGAAATTTACCACATGTCAACTGATATAAGGTCCCATAACACAAAAAATCAAACTTCCTTCGACACAAATTTTGGTATCAAAATATCATTGATATGTCAATTGAAATCTTATCATTACCAAAACATGTGTAGATGTCATCTTGACATTTGCAATAGCAGTTATGCATTGACAAAATTTCATTGTTACATGTTGAAGTTAACTTTAATGGGTTATGACGTCATATAAGTTGAATGGTTAGATTATAGTTGAACAACAATTTGAGTCATAATTCTACTACAAGTGGTCAGTCAGATGAACCCTTTTCTTCTCTTATCTTTAGATTTTACAATATTTTTTTAGGGTAGTTCACCTTGTTTAAATAGGTTGATCCTTCTTAAAATGTGGGAAGGATATTAATGTATATAAATGGGTTCTTCCAATGCCAGGTGTCCATTGCATTTTCAATTAATTGGCCTAGTTAATTATGCAGTAATTTGGATATAAGTGAAAAATTGGGATGTTACATACTACATTGGAACACTAATGATTACTATTTGTTTTGTGTAAAGCAAGAAAGATAAAAAAGGAAGGATATCGAATCTTGGGTTAAAAATTTTAGGAAATCAATCAATAAAGAATATTGTCCATTTAGGCGTTCAAGTGAAACAGCCAGAAAATAGCCTCTAATTATTTGAGCAGATGCTTCCTTTTTTGTATTTATGTGTGTAGTGGGAAAAAAAATTCTTGAGGGAAAATTACAAGCAAAATAGATTGTTCCACGGTAAAAGGTTACCCTTTTATTATTGCCATTTCCCTGAGGCACTAGAAGCGCAGATGTTATTTTATTTAAATGGAAACCAGGAAGTGCCTATAAAAAATATATATCTTTTGCCTCTACTTGTTTCTCTGTGGAAATAAATTTAATTTGTTTGACAGCTGTATTTTATTTGACTGCTGAATTTTTTAGACGTATGATTTTGGTTCTTCATCCTTTATTTGTTAACTATTGATATGGAGCTTTTAAATTGAATGAATTTTTTCTTCTTTTAATTTTTCAGATTATTCATTATGAAATGCCAAACGATCCTGAAACTTTTGTTCACCGCTCTGGCCGTACTGGACGTGCTGGAAAGGAAGGAACCGCTATTCTGATGTTTACAGGAAACCAGCGTAGAACTGTCAAGTCTCTTGAACGTGATGTTGGATGTAGATTTGAGTTTATTGCACCACCTCAAATTGGAGAGGTGTTGGAATCTTCTGCAGAGCAAGTTATTGCTACACTACAGGGCGTGCATCAAGAATCAATACAGTTTTTCCTGCCAACTGCGCAAAAATTAATAGTGGAAAAAGGAAATGTTGCTCTTGCTGCTGCATTAGCACATTTAAGTGGGTTTTCTCAACCCCCTTCAGCACGTTCTCTCATCAGTCATGAGCAGGTAAAACAATTGAATTGTGCCATGTATGTCATGATTACTGATGCCTCGAACTGTATTAATTTCTTCTTGTTTCTCAGTTATTTCTTCATTTTTCTACTTGGAGAACTGATCATCAGTGCATCTCTTTCTTTTGATAGTTTTACCCTATCTCTCTTGATAATTTTTATTCTTGATTTATGGCTGCAAACATGCATTAGAATTTATATTAATTTTCATTATTGGAATTTGCTCCATACAAAAGGTTTCGTTTTCACTTGGTTATGCATGAGTTTCAATAATGCAATGGCACTAGCAAGACAAGGGAAATTTCCAAATATATAAATTATATTCATGAAATTGAAATTTATCAAGGTAAATAAAAAATAAAAGCTTTGTAATATAATTAAAAGTAATGAAACTAATCAATGAAAACTATAAAGATAATCTATTATTCCTTGTTAAGAAAAATGAAATATTCAATCCAAATTACTGTGTACATGCATTGATCAGCATGTGCTTGTAGGCCAGCAACAAAAAAGTAGCCGTGCTGCATTCCTTGGTATTAAAACATAAACAATAAAATGTCTGATTTTATTCATGAAATGCCAAAGGCCACAATGTGGAATGTAGCAATGAGTGCAACTTGTTTTTGTAAAGAATGAATTTGATTGAAAGTATTTTAGTATAAGAATTGTTGAGAATTCACCATCTTTAGATTTTGATGATGTTAAATAACTTGACATGGAGTAAATAAAGATATGAAGAAATCAAATCAAGATACAAAGTTAGAAAAAAAGAATGAAGGAAGTATATGAAGACAGAAAGCCATCAAGAAAGCTTTTAAGTCCCCAACGGAAGTTCCACTGAAATTCACAGGAAAATTTGTTGTTAGAGCCTGCATATGAAAAAGCTTTTAAGTCCTCAGTGGAAGTTCCTCTCTAGGTCACAGGAAAATCTATTGCTGTTGTAGAAACTGAAAATGGAAGTCAAAGATAAAATGAAAGATCTGCCAGAGCCTATAGTCCATAACTCCACGGCTTGCCGTAAAATTAAGACCATAAGTCTACGGCTCCATGTAAAGTTACGACCATAAGTCTACGGTCTATCGTATAGCTATCACAGTATTTTCACTAAGTAATCCTACTCATGACTCAAACCTTATGGCCTCTACAGAATGTTCACTCTAAATCTTTTGGACACCATGTAGTGTTTAGAGTTACAAAATTTTCACTTAAGTCCTAAATATTACGGCCACTAGGGAATGTTTACCTTAAATCTTTCGGACACCTCATAATGTTTAGACCCAAAAATATTTCCTAAGGCTGTCACCCATAGAATTAAGCTCATTTACATCTTATACACAGATAGAAAAAATCGGAACATCATTTGGATATCCAAATGATTATTCGAATTTTTCTATAATACAATACATCTTAGAAGTTCCTTTCAGGTCAAATTCGGATAACCGTTTTCAGCAAAACGTTATTCCGAATTGACTTTAGAAAAAATTAGAACATGATTCAAATATCTAAATGGTTATCCGAAATGAAGATTTTGTTAGACAATAAATCTTGTAAATCAAGGAATTTAGGAAAATCTTTATAATGATTTTAGAAAATCATTTTAACGAATTTTGAATTTAAAATGACACTTAGGCTAGTTTTTGAAAGATATTTAATTTGAAAAATAATCTAGGAGAATCCGTAATTTTGGATATTTAAGATATAATGATTTATTGAGATTATCCATGACTTTGGAAAGTTTTCAAAATATTTAGCCGTTTAAGATTAGATTTTAAATCAATGATTTTATTTAGGAAAATCGTTATAACAATTTGAAAAATATTATAATGAATTTGGACTGGCCATTGGATTGATTTTGCATCTATAAATAAGAGCACAATACAACCCATTCGCAAACTTTTTACTTACAAATTTTCACTCTACTTCTCACGACTTTGGTGATCATATCTCGGATTTGATTCGAAGAATTTTTGTGCTTTGGTGAAAGGAAATCTTGAAGGTGCAAAAGTTTAAAGGTTGATTACTTTGCTTCTTCAAGGTGAAACTGTTTTGATTGGATTGTAAGGGATTAGTTTTGTTTCTCTTGGTTGGTTTGACGTGTGTTCGACCTAAAACACACGTGAGTACTCCTTTTGGAGTGGTGGGTTGAAGGATTTGACCTTAAATCCTTGTTGATTGAAGGATTCAACTTTAAATTCTTGGTTAGTTGAAGGATTTGACTTTAAATTCTTGGTTGGTTGGAGGATTTGATCTAAATCTTTGGTTGGTTGGGGAGTGTAATCACAAGCTCTTGTGTTAGTTTGTTGGAAGGTGCGATCACAAACTCTTGTTGTAGTTGATTGGGTGTTTGACCATAAACACTTGGTTTGTAATCATTTTGATAGTGATTAGATTAAGTTCAAGTTTCTTAAGCTTGGAGGTGGATGTAGTCAGTTGGTGAACCACTTAAAAATCTCTATGTATTTTATTTTCGTTGCATTTTGCTTTGAATTTCGTATTTAGGTTTATTGTGAGTTATTCAGTTTCGTTTTCGCATTGATTTGATTATTTGTGTTTTGGTTATTTCGTATTTAGATTAAATTTGTATGAAAACTCTTGAAAATTTGTAAAATCACTATTCACCCTTTTTCTAGTGGTCATGATCGATCCTAACAAGAATAGCCTTCTAGTCCTTCCTTTAGTGGATCCGTTGGATCTCATTTCTTGGTCATTCTTACTTATCTCCAAACTCTTATCCATAGGTAGGGTCTCTTTCCATTCCTTGATGTGGTATAGAATGGTACCTTGCCATATCAAAAGTTTGATTATCTCTACGTTTTATTCAATCATTTAACAATCTAGTATCATACTTGCAGTAGTGAATTGTCCTCTTGATAATGATCTCAATAGTAAATAATAGAATTCATTTCCGTTGCTATATTTTTTTTTATTTGTAATATTTTCCATACAGGGTTGGGTTACACTGCAATTGATACGTGATCCTGGATTTTCAAGAGGATACTTGTCAGCGAGATCCGTCATGGGTTTTCTTTCTGATGTTTATCCTACTGCAGCAGATGAAGTTGGCAAAGTCTCCTTGATTGCAGACGAGAGGGTAGGTTTTTGTGTCATGAAATAACATTTTCCTCTGCTAATTTTACTGCAAAACTAAGATACCTCTCGAAATTTTTTATGGTAATTTTCATAGAGTATTTTGAATGAAGTGTTGATGAGCTAGTTAGAAATAAAAACGTGCTTATATTTAGCCTGAGTAAAACTTAAATGTATAAAATATTCTTCATTGAAATTCATGGTGGCAGATTGATAGATTTTAGATGTTTACTTTCTTCCATGTGACAAAACTAAAGAGAAATGTTCACATGGTTTTATGATTAATCTGTAGCTTCTACTTTACTTATGTTAGCAGTTAATTCTAGTTATCCTAGGCAAAAATCAATGGAAATGAAATTTCAGGTAGTCTTGTCCCAACTTTTCATTTATTTATTGAGTGGCACATACAGTCCACAGAGATTTGTTATTTTCATTAGTATGCTTTTGTGATTTTGTTGCTTCCTACTCTGGCTTTTGATATTAATTTATACTGAATTGCAACCTTGTGTGGGTACTTTTCATATATTTGAAATTGATTTATGATTTTATCGTGTATATTATGAACAATGGCTTAGTCTTTCATTTTCCATTTTTTTTTTTCGCATGATTATCTCAGGTCAAGGGAGCAGTGTTTGACTTGCCCGAGGAAATTGCAAAGGAGCTATTGAACAAGGAGATTCCCCCTGGAAATTCTTTGACCAAGATATCTAAAGTAACATTTTTTTCTTTTAATAATTTTCAAAACAAATTCTTCTTTCCTTTGGGTACAAAATTCATGCATATGATGTGTGAAGTTGTTTTTTGCCACTTTCTTGAAAATTGCTTCACTGAAAAATGTCATGGATGTTCCATACAAATTTCTCACTGTCCTTCAATCTGCCAGTTGCCTGAGTTGCAAGATGATGGTCCACAAAGTAACAATTATGGAAGGTTTTCAAATTCATACAGAGGCTCCAGACGGTCTAGCAGAAAGTCTAGTGGTCGGTTTGACCGAAGTGGTTGGAGTTCTGATGAGGAAGGTGGATACCCACGTGGTGGCAGGAGCTTCAAATCAGATAACTGGCACAGAAGCTCCAGGGACAGAAACAGCAATGATGATTGGTTGATTGGGGGCAGGCAGTCTGGCAGTGGCAGATTATCCTCCGGTAGCAGAGAGAGGTATAACCATATATGCTTTTCTTATGTCCTGTTATGCTTTCGTTTTTGTTTTATATTCTCGTTTTTTCGTTCCAATTATGTCATCGTTGGTGTAGTTTCTGACACTTGTTCGACAGTATTGTATATTCATTTGTTCGAATTTTGAAGACCATATTTTTAGGATGTAATTTTAATTTTTTTGGCTTTTTTCGAATATATATCTATGATGCATTTTTTTATAATTTCCATAAAATATAAAATGCCAGGTTGGTATCTTGTAGGAAAAAAAAAAACTTCACATTCAATGAAATATTTTGTAATTTATTGAAAGTATTAAAGTAGGTTATTATTTTTATCTATGATATTATAGTCATTTCCTGAAAAGTTTAATGCAAAATTGCTGGTTACATCTGCAATTTTCATTTCATGGGTGTATGCTGTGGTTTTTTCTCCAAGAAAACAAAACATTTTCCCGTGACCTGGTAGAAAATGTGATTTTTGAGAGTGGACTTATTTTTGTTCATCCTCAATTTGAAGTTGAGAATAACTTACAAATTTACGACTACTTTTGTAATTTCAACAGAGGGTAAAATTGCTGTATTATGATTGCAGTGTCTTTTGTTATCACGCCTATTTGTTCGTTGATTACATTTCAGATTGGAGTCACTTTTGCACATCTTTCATTCAAAATTCAGAATCACTTGAGAATTTAATCACTATTGTAGTTTTAACACAGGATTAATATTAGTTTTCGAAAAAACACAGGATAAAGTTGCTGTATTACAATTTTTAGTATGTTTCTTGTTGTTACCCACCTATTCCTTCGTTGTTAATTCCATCTCTTATGCAATAAAAATTACCTAGTTTCTTATTTTCTTTTGAATTCTATTGAACCAATGTATGTCTTTATTGTTGTGCATATTCCTGTTGTCATTTCTTCGACCCATTATTATGTTGTCATTGTGCAGATCATTTCTTTTGAAGGTTTTCAATGATTTGAAATTTCTCGGAAAAATTTCAGTAGTACCATGTTTTTTATAGTGTATGTACATTTTTATTTGTTGCTAAAACAATTGTGGATTTTGGTACCACAGAAGCTTTGTGGGTGCATGCTTCATCTGTGGTCGCACCGGGCACAGAGCAGCAGATTGCCCAAACAGGCGAGACTACTAGTCACACAGCATCAGGTGCTCTCTTTTTGGCAAATGGATTACATATTGCTGGGGCGGGGAAGATCATTGGTACCCGTTAAATGGGGTGTGAAGGTTCAAAATGGAGTTCTATGCAGATTCATGCTAATTTATGGATATGTTGATGCTGCAATTTGGGGTTTTGGTTGAAATCCACGTTCTTGATCCCCAAGGAGTTTCAAGAGCTGATACGTAATTTTGGGGATGCTGTTGGGGTTTCCTGTGTTTTGTTTATTTAAAACCGGAGCTGGTATTCCTCAACCACAGGTCCCATGCCTCATTTGTTCAACAAGCCCTCTTCCTCTTCTGGATGTTCTCTCCATCCAAAGAGAGCTTTGCCTGTTCAAATGATTCTGTATTCTCTTCATTAGATATAGAATTGTACTTGCGCTGGCACAAAAGCTGAGATTTCAAATTCAAACTGCAATAATATGCTAGATGAGAAATTCAGCCGCAGGAAGCAGGATCCACCAAGCTCCAAATTAACCCCACAGGCGGAGAGCTTTTCTGCAATTCCCCATGTAGGTAAAAATTTGTTCTCGAATTTGCTTTCTGCGCGTTCTTGTGCTAAAGATTCTTAACTTTGCAATGAAAGTTGCAGGGAAGTATTTTATTTTAAAGGCGCCATTATAGAGAGCTTCTCTAATTGTGCATTTTACTTTATCATTATAAATTTTATAAAATTAAGTTTAGTTATACATCTAGCATGTAATTTAATGTAAGCTGTATTGTTTATTTCGGTCGGTATGTGATTTATACCTGCAAATACGTACCATATTTAACATTTTAAATGCTTACACTTGCAAGAGCCTTTCCTGTCTTGGGTACCATTATTAAAGTGGTAGCAGCAAAAATCCAAGTCACATCTTTATTAGGTCCACCTACCTAGAATTAGACCGTAGTCCATTGTTTCCCGTTGGTCTAAAAATCCAGGTATCAAATCCAACGGAGCTTTTGATAGACATTATTGATTACCCAAGAAATCAATGTAATTACAAATAAATGTAAATCAATGGAGGATTTGTGGTTTTGGAAATAATAGGAAATGATGTTAGATAATAGCAAATATTAAGTCAAAATTTTTACTATTTGTCATTATTTTCTATCTTAATAATCATGGTGTATATGCTATCATTAATTAGCCTCTCTTAATTAAATGGAGTTCCAAGACGTTTATGGCACAACTTCAATCCAAGTCAATAATTGCTTTTCATATTCTATAATGTATATTTATTCTATAATATTATATTATACTATTTTTTTACTCAGAGGTTTATTATTCTAGATGACTAGATCTGATGAGAAAGTTTGACAAAGTTCGGAAGAAAATACAGATAACCACAACAAATCAAAACAATTGTTTGAAGCAAAAAGAAAAAGAAGACTGAAGGCAAGTTAGTAGACTTAGTAGACTAATGTTCATCATCTTACTTTCAACGTGCACAAATAGATTCTAATTTTCATCATCTCATCCTACCATGTTTGCTTGTGGTGTTGGGGGTAGATGCATTTGAGATAGAAGTTGATGGTAGAGCATTTCATGCATTATTTGGGTGAGATTAAGCATTATTTTGAGAGCTAATGTGAAGGCTTCAAGTAGATTGAACTTCATTAATTAATATTGTCTTCACTAGGAAGATTTTCTAACTAGGAGGTCAAATAAAAAAACTATTGAGAAATGTTGAGTTGATATCCACAGAAATATTTCGGAAAATAAAATGATTTCTAAAATTTTAGGTCACCCACAATAAGGCCCAAACAAGAGAAAATCATGAAGAATTTGCAATAGACAGAGAGATAGAGTCACGGAGAAGGAAGGAGAGAACATGTAGTGTAAAAAAAAAATCATTATCTAGCATAAGTTTATGGTCATGTTCACGTAACAAAAAAAGTTAATCTCAAAGTGGTAGAAGTGATTTTGAGATGAATATTGAGTGAACGATATTTTTCGTGTATCGATCAAAGAGTTGATGATGAGTTAACATTTGATGTAATTATGGTGAATTTAAGTTATATTAATTTTTATATAGTGATATAATTTAAATATAAAATATAATTATTTAAAATATAAGAATGTTAATATGATTGAAAAATATGATAAAAAAATTATAAAAAGAATATATTGAAAATTCTCCGTATCACCACGATAATAAGTGATTTTGAAAATAGCAAAGAACGATTTATGAATGAGACTTATATTGACATCAAGATAGTAAAAATAATAATAACAGTCCACAAACAGGTGGTGAAATTTTTTTCTTACTATTACCACAGAGAAAGAGTAGCAAACGTCCCCTCTATGTTCTATCAGGTGAGCATTTTATCATGTAAAAATGATGATCTTGAGAAGCGATTTATAAGATTTCCAAATCTTATTCCACCCTGAATTAAGAATTATAAAAAGATTTAAAAGTTAAGCTACGGCATTAAAGGATTTCAGAGGGTACGATCAAAAAACATGATAAAATGTTAGACTTCGTTTATTTCTAGTTTCAATTTAAAGTTGGAGCAGTGCAATAAATAGAATTGTGTTGTATAATAAATAATATGCTAAAAATTTATGTGTAAAGATTTGTATAATAATAATAATATACAAGAAGTTTATACAAAATTAACTGTATAATAAGTGAAATCAGAAATAAATGAGATTAGATGGGAGATTAAAAAGAGACGTCAAATTTAGTTTGAATCTACTATTTTATAAGTATTTTACGAGAGAAGTAAAACGACAACTTGCAGTGGTCAAACATGGTAATACATGAGAAGCCTGATTGAAAGCAACGAGAGAAGTAAAGACACGTTAAAAATCGTAGTCACACGAGTACTTTATATGAATAAGAAGTTTCAGTTTTATATATTAGTATTATTGTATAAAATTTAATATATAAATTTGTAATTTATAATTTATTATATAATTTTAACATTATTTATAAAATTATTTTTAACTTCAAATCGATGAAACTTCTTATTTCCAAATGAAGCGAATGTGATTTTTTATGTGGTCTCATTTGTTTAATTTTTAAACAAGTTTTTTTAAATTTTTTGCGTTGTATGCATCCGTCCGTGCGGAAGAGCAAAAGAATAAAGTAAAAAATAAGATCAAACGAGCGGCGTTACATTCAAAAGAAGGTCCTACCGGGAGTCGAACCCAGGTCACTGGATTCAAAGTCCAGAGTGCTGACCACTACACCATAGAACCAAACAACGACCACCGATTTTCATAAGCCTTTCCCAACATACTTTTGAATAAACCAAGTAACGTGTTTTTCTTCTTGAATGACGCAGAGGATGCAGTACAGTGGAAGCTAGAGATGTACCATGTGTTGGGAAAAAATAGTCACACATTAAAAATAATATATAAAATTAAGATATTTATATTATTTGTAAATTTTATTATTATTAATTAATTACTTTTAATAAAGTAAAATTTACACAATGATGAGCGTTGTTTGGGTATGCACATGCTAGGTGTACTATATGTTGTGGTTTCTAAGTACCTTATTCCCTAAATCTTAAACCTCACCAAGGCTGAAGTAGTTGATGCATTTATGGTTTGATGGGAAGACATCACAACCATTACAATATTTTCTACTCACCACAGAGGACCCTACTTGATTCATCGTTCGATTAGGATGTATATATGAGTTTCAATCTTTTAGTAAAATTTATAGAAAATTGATTTTATAGTTGTCTAAACTTAAATTATTCTTTTGAATTTTTATTTTTTTCATTGAAATGAGGCAGTTTGGTAATTTTGGTGTTATAATTTGAAATTGAAGGGGGTGGTTGAGAGATTTAGGAGGAAATGAGAGGAGATTAATTTTGATGTAGTTTCAGCCATTAGATTGAATATCTATAGAATCAATTTTTTATAGGTACCACTAAAAAGCATTATCCGTACATATAGGGAATTAATTTTCTAGTGGTACCTAATTTTAAGTTACTAATATTTTTCTATATATATATATGGTAGAGAGAGACTATAGAACAGTGGTGTGTATAACAGTGGTGTGTTAAAAAAATCTTAACAGAAATATCTATAACTTTCTAACCAATAGAGGTGAAGGAAAAAAGGTTGTTGCTAGGCCATTGAACATAATATTCTGTGAGTATAAATTTAGGAACATTGATTAGACATAAAGATTGTAGTGTATATAAAGAGAAAGATCAACATCAAATTAGTTAGATAAATTATTAAAAATTATGATAATCTAAATTTAATCTAAATCATCGAATCAAGACACAACGGAAAAAATAACTTTAATCTTACCGAGAGGGCTTTTTTTTTTTTTTGGCGTGCTTTTGTTCAGCTCCGCACGCCAGGGCATTTTACACTCAAAAGTCTCTGTCCTTCCAGCGAACCATGCACCAAACTCCGGCGACGTACGACTCCTCTCTGCTCCGCCCGACCGATGCTGATTGCTGACAGCATCCTCCGATCCCCGGCCGACGATGATGTCTTCCTGAGGTCATTTTGACGTCAGGAGGGGCGGAGCAACGTTGTTTTCGGCGCACAGACACAACCACAAAAATCTCGAGGCCACGCGTTCCTCCGCGTACGCCACTCGTGATTGTGTCGTGTGGTTGGTGTGACAACGCTGAAGGAAGAGGAAACGTACGACAGTTGATTATGCTTTATTTGAAAATTTTAACGTAAAAATAATAATTTAACAAGTAACACACTATCTATATATTGAAAAATAAATAATTATAAATACATATATATTTTATAATAAAATACTTATTTAATAAATAATAATAACCAATAATTTATATAAAAAATGAATAGATTAATAAACCTATCAAAAAAGTATTAAAGCTAGATTGACAAAAGTTACGTGATTAGGTTTGAGATGTGCACGAGAGATTGAGTTGGGGAAAAAAATTTTAGAGGATTTGGATTCTGAAAATTTTTTCTACGTAGGTATAAATGCCTATTGTAAATAAGGAAAATATTTTCCTATTTTTCGAGTATACAAACGTTAAGAAAATTAGAAATTATTTTTCTAATTTTCCAAATTTTTTTTTTCCTCGTGCACAAATCTCTCCGAAAGATTCATTTGTTTAGATTTTAAAGTATATTTTTTAACTTCTAAAATTGTATTATAGTAACTTTTTGAAAAGCGAATGGTTGAAAAAATAAATTGTACGTCTGCTTGCTTGTTAAAATAGTAATTTTTATAAAATTTTGATTTTATTCTTTAATAGTCTTTTTTAAAAAAAATGTGATTAATTAATGTTTGATGGGTTATTTATTGATAGTGATGATATTTTATTTTTAAAAAAGCTTTATTATATTTAAGAAATATATATATTATTAAAAAATATTTTAAATGTTAAATTTAAAATATATATTTAAGAATATATACAATTAAATTATGTGATGATATATATAAGAATATATGTAAATGATTACATAACAATATAGGTAAACATTTTGGGATTTTTCCTAAAAATGAACATAAAAGAAGCTGCAGCATTAAAAGCTGCCGTAAAAACAAAATGTAACATATTTATTTCATTTTAAGAAAAAAAACTTCTAAATTAGAAATTAAGAACTTTGATTAGCAAATGTATGAGTGCATTTATTTTCTACTTTATTTATTGTAAAGTCAATTTTAATAATTGTAAATAGTTGAAGTTGAGAATAGTGTAATAAAGAGTGTAAGAGTTGTTTAGTAAATTATACGTGAAAATTTACGTAAGAAAGTTTATACGATAATAATAAAATATAAAGACTTATATAAAATTAAAATTAAAAATTTCGAAACTCGACCCGTAAAATAAGCATCCAAATGAGTTTCGAATATATTATTATTATATATCTTTACATTCACCACCGACACAGACGGGGAACGTAACGGTGCAAGTAGCCGACCGGAAGCATCAAAGCATGTGACCGCCTTCAATGCTCTCCCGGCCCGGCCTTCAACAGCGGTCACCAGACCGGCGGCCCGGCTATGGAGCGGCTGCAGCAGCAAAAATATCTACCGGCGGCTGGGAGGGGAGACGTCAGTCAGCTGCGGAGGGTCCCTTGCATCCCAACAGCTGGCGGTGGTGGTGGTGGCGGTGGTGGTGGTGGCGGTGGTGGTTCCGGTGGCTTTTAATCAACGTCTGACGCGGTCGTGCGAGTGTGGTGTGGTAGGTGGGGACTGCAAAAATTTTTTGCACGTGACCAGTACGTGAATCGCCGCCCATTTGTTTGTTTAGGTAGCTTTTAATTTTAGTTATTATTAAATATTAAAATTAAGGTTAAGGTTAATAGATACATGAAAATTATGATCAGCACTTGATACTATTACAAATAATTTATTTAGAAGGCTTATAAAGAATTATTTTCTATATGAAAATTGTTTCAATAAACAATTAAAACTGAAAGCTTGTTCAAACAAATGTATGGACATAATGGAAAAAAAATTCAATTTCAAGGACGAGTTTTCTCAACAACACTAGATATTATAAAACCCTTTCACAGTGATGTACCTGAAATTCTGGTGTAAGAATTAACATTAACATTATTAAATAAAATTTATATGACTAAAATATAAATACTTTTAAAGTACGACTAGCTGTTTAAGTGGAACTTGACATACCAGAAATCATTACAATTTCAACCCAGATTTGTTAACGACGATTGATCATTTAGTAGAGCATGTTTATAATTAAAATGGCAAAGTACTAGATTATTCTGTAAGTACACGGACACGGTAACGAAGTAGGTGGGCAACGAAGGGTTACAAACAACCTTCGACACTTCACGTGTTAATACCAAACACCAACGGCAGGGTTAGTTTTTTCTTTTCTTTTCTGATGAGTTGTATGAAAGAGAAAAGTTTTTAATTGGAATCAAATAAATTAATATATACAAAAGAACTAAATTATTTTTTGATGATGTGATTTTGTCAGAGATTAGAAGGAAATAATAGAGACTATTGTTAGTTTGCATAAAAGACCTGGACAATTATTTTTTTTATATGCAAGGCAACGAATGTTTTGAAACATTTTGGTCTCTTTACATTGGGCCAGGCCGGGACCTCAACCGTCACCTCCAAAATTTACTTATAAAAAAAAAACAAATTACGGAGCTTTAAGTGCTTGCCGCGTCGCACGCGTCGTAACTCCCCAGAACCCGGGTGAAGCCGGCGAAATCCTTGAGCCGGTTTATGCCGGCTCGAACCGGTGGGTCCGACAAACTCCCGTCCAAGTCCATGATGAAGACGTAGTCGAAGTAGCCGGTCCGGCTTATGTCGTTCTGTACGAACCGGATCGGTTGGGTTCTGTTGGGCCTGTTCTCCACCCGGCTCACTCTGACACCACGGCTCTCGAAGGCCCACATCGCCTGGTACAGATCCGACGTCCCCTTCTCCAGCGAGAACGCCACCGTCGTCTTTCGAGCTCCGGCGGCGGTGCCGGTGGAGGAGGCCCCGAGGCCGAGCTGTAGGAATCTGTTGTAGTTTCCTGGCCCGTCCTGGAAGTTCTCTTGGAGAATTTCCAGACCGAACTCCTTGGCGGCAACGGAGCTACCGATGACGGCGGTGTCGGAGATGCGGTTGTCGGCAACGTACTTGGCGAACCCTGCGGCGTTCTGTACCTCGTCGACGGCGTCGAGGTTCATGTTTCTGAGATTCCCGTGGCAGTGGGAGAGGGCCTGGGGGTGGCTGACGACGCGGCGGATCTGAGAGGGAGTTGCACCGGGTAGGCAGAGGAGGCAGTGGTTGACAGGGAGGACGTGCTCGCCGACAATCTGGACGGATCCCGCGTGGCGGAGGAGGAGGTCGAGGTTGCGGGGGATGGGACCATCGAGGGAGTTCTCGACGGGGACGACGGCACGGTCGGCGGAACCGACCTCCAAGGCGAAGAAGGCGGAGTCGAGGCCGGAGCCGGAGGGGAAGGCAGAGATGGAGAGTGGGGAAAGGGCAAAGGCGAGGGTTGCGGCTTCCTGGCAGTAGGATCCTCTGACGCCCTGGTAGGCGACGCGGAAGGGGGGGCGGCGGCGGGGCGAGGTGGGTGGGTCGGAGGGAGAGGGGGGGAAAACGCCCGAGGTGGTGGAGGAGGAGGAGGAGGAGGAGGAAAAGAAGAGGCGTTCGAGGGTGGAGATGGTCAGGTTGAGGTGGAAACTGGAGGCGATCTCCTCGGCGGCGTGGAGTGGGGAGGAGACGGGCGGGGTGAGGATGGTTTCGTGGGTTCTACGAGATCCGCGAGAGGAGGAGGACGACGAGGAGCTACCAATGCCACCGGTCGATTTCTTCGGCTGGTTTGGGGTGGAGCTCATGATTGTGGGCATTGACCTCAATCTTCTACCGCTAATGGTGGTGCTAGTACTGTTAGCGTTCTTGCCGGGGCAAGGAGGACGAGGAGGAGAAGCAGAGGAAGAAGATGGGGGTGGCCGGAGTGCCATTCTGGCGCAATTGGTTCCTTGTGGGCAAGGGCGGTGAATATCTCCTGCTCCTTCCCTGAATCCCCTCCTCGTGCCGTGCGGCGGGCTGTGGCGGAGGGCGGAGAGATCAGTGAGATCCCTGGGAGGCTGGGACTAGGGACGGTGCATTATATGGGCTCATCAATCATCATTTCATTTGGAAGGTAGAGAGAGAGAGAGAGAGAGAGAGAGAGAGAGAGGTGGTAGGTGGAGGGAGAAAATATCGTCGTCTTTTTTTTATTTTTCAAAATGAGATAATAAATGACCTCAGAGCTCGTGAGGACAGAGGAGGTGTGCTACTGTGCTATTTTGGGATGCATGATTGCTCTTTAGCTTCTTTAATATTTATTTTTCTTAAGATATAAGAGCTGGTTTTCGACAAATTCTTTCGTATTTTTCATGCAAAAGTCTCAAATATTCCTTTTTTTAAAATTTGCATTTTTTTAAGATCCAATAGTTACCTTCTAATGTACTTTAATCAGGGAGTGATTTCTTTGGATTATTGATTTGAAAATAATAGTATTTTTTGATCCTTTATAATAAAAATATTTTAAATTAATAAAGTATGATAAATTTGATAAATATACTCTTATATATTACTTTAAAATTTAGCATTTTTAATATATTTTATAATAAAAATATTTTAAAAATAAAATATTTTTAAATAACTAATCCAACGTTAATTATCTCAGTTAAAAAAAAAAGATCCGTCGGGGTAGATGCGGTGCGTGATTTTCATCATCTATATATGTTAGCTCAGGTATTGTATTTTTATAATAATTATATTATTATTTAAAATTGAATCTCGTCCTCGGTTGTCTCAACAAATTGGGATGACAACAAGAAGAGAGTTTAGTTGGGTCACGTGCAGCGTCAGATGGACGCAGTCAGTCGTACGACAGGATTAATTTGTTAAAACTTATAAAAGGCATCTCTGCAGCTCTGCTACTCTGCGATCAGTAAAAAGGTTGAAAATAAAAAATAAGATGATGATATAAAATAATAGAAAATAAATATCATTAATAATAACTTCAATTTTATCGTATATTTTCTTGATATTTGCGCACATAATTCAACATTTTCTTAATAACATTGCAACCGTTAATTTCCTTTCGAGACCACTGTGATGATTCTTTTAAAATTATTATATTTTAGATAATTTTATTATATCTGTAAAGTTTTGAATCTAAGATTATAAAATTAATAAAAAAATCATTTTAGTTTTCATTTACTTGAAATTCCAACAATTTTTTTGTATATTTATAATTTCAAGTTAAAATTATTATTTTTTTGTAAATTGAGAAAATATCATCTTCGTCCCTGAAATTGAACGTAACTCGATCAAAACACACAAGTATTTTTTATCTGATTCGTACGGTAGGCTCCTTACGTTTCTACTATTCCAAATACAAGTACGTTTATTTACAATTTCATCAACTGATGAGTTAAAATTAATAATCGTAAAAAACTAGAGTTGAAAATAATAAAAAATGATATTAAAATCACATGGTAAATTATGAGATAAAATTTTGTATATAAGAATTTGTATTATAATAACGACATATGAGAACTTATGCAAAACAAAAGTTAAAATTTATCTTATTTGTTTTAGTTTTAACTTCAACTCTACGTAATTTTTTAATATCATTATTATTCTACAAATTTTAATGTATAAACTTTTAATACTTTAATTACTATATAAATTTTATCTCTATTTTTTAAAATTCTATTTAATTCTTGATTTAAATTCTCCTTATATAAAGTTTAAGGTGTGTTTGTTTAAACAATAGAAGTAAATTGAGATTCAATTATTGAAAAAATACATGATTTACAATGCAAGTATTTTAACATAATTTTTTAATATAAAATATTAAAATTATTTAATAAATATTACTTTTATTGTATAATAAAAATTAAAAATATATAATAATTATCTCATAAATAAATAAGACCTTAACGTAAAAAATCAATCAGAAAAATGTAAAAATATCACATGCATGTGTAGAATGTATCGTCCTTTTTGTAGATACCGGTAATAATTAGGGACGTACGATGAAACTCTTGAGGCTCTGTTTGCTAAAAAAATTTACTGATCTTTTTACTCTGTAGCATTAAATTCTTATAGTAATTTATTGAACATAAAAAGATTCTTACAGTAAAATATTAATTTCAATATTATTTTTAATAACATTTTAAAAAATATATTAGAAAATTATTTTTCTTATTGTCCTACGCACTTTCGCACGTCACTTCCGTCAGTCACAACATTTCTCCTCTTTTCCTGCATCGATAGCAACCACCCCACTACGTCCATCCGCCTGTCCAGCTCCGTTAGTAGCTTCCACCCCTTTCCCCACTGTCAGCAGCTTTTGCCAGCCCATTAGCATCGTCAATAGCTTCCGCCCCCTTCCACACCATCAACCGATACCTTGCTTGTCAACACCATTGATAAGCACCTCCCCCTTCCACACATGTCGACAACTTCTTCATCCCTTCCCATGTGGTGAGTACTTTCCACTTCCAGGGGACGAAGCATTCGCATCCCTCTATCTCTAATTTATTCATGTGAGGCGACCAATAAAACCCTAATCGTTGATACCCATGCGTCCCTTTCATTGAAACTACATCGATTTGAAAAATGGAGTAAGGATTTAACCTTTTATTGGCATGTTTTACATGTTTCGTTGATACCCATTTCGTTTCATGTGTTGCATGTTGTTTTTTGTGAACATATGAGTTTGAAAATTCAAAATTATTGTTGAATGAATTATTGCTCAAGTTTACTAAATGAATGGTTGCATATTTAACATTTATGTTTACTGATTTGGACTTAGAGGATTGTTGCTTTTTCAATACATCCATGTATGTGCCTTAGGTCGTTGGACTCCCTTTTGGAAAAAACCAATTGGTTGAATCTCCAATTGGATGAGAAAATTGAACTACTTCGAGTAGTCTTGTCTGAAATTGTGAAGTGGTATAAAAGTGTATATCCACCGATAGAACAAGTGCATAATGTTGGATACACAGGAAGTGAAGTTGTGTCAAACATGTTAGATGGACATTAGAGAGTTTGTTTCGACACTTGTAGGATGACGCTAGACACTTTTAAGAAGCTTTGTTATATTTTAAAAGAATGTAATTTTTAATGCATAGCCATTGGGTTAGTGTTGAAGAGCAAGTGAAAATTTTCCTACAAACCATAAATCATGGTCAAAAAAGTAGAATGATGCAAGTTGTGTTACAACATTCAGGAGATACTATAAGTACATATATACACTGTGTGTTGGACGCAATTGATGCATGGGCTCCTTATGTTATCTGCCCTCAGGAATCTCTTCATGAAACACCCCAATTCCTTAGGAGCAATGACAGGTACATGTCATTCTTCAAAGATGCAATTGGAGCGCTAGACGGTACTCACATTCCATGTGTTTGTACCTAAAAAACAACAAATTGCATTTCGGTGTGGTAGAGATGGCAAGCAAACCACACAAATTGTCTTGGGGGTTTGTGACTTCAACATGAGATTCATTTTCATCTCTGCTAGATGGGAGGGCAATGCACATGATTGTAAAGTGTTTAAACATGCCATGTCAAATCCACAACACAACTTTCCTTATCCACCATCAGGTTTGTCCTTACACTTACATTTTTTCAACTGTAAGTTTTGTTTAATACATTTGTATATTCAAAAACTTGGCTAAATTTGTACATTTATCTGACTAATATTATAAATTGTCTTCCAACTAGTAAAGGGTAAATATTATCTTGTGGATTCTGGCTACCCAAATAGTAAAGGGTTCCTTGCTTCCTAACAGACGACAAGATATCATATACCTTCTTTCTAGTCATCATAGACAAGAGGTGCAAAAGAACATTTAAACTATCTTCACAGTTCGTTACGCAAAGTGATTGAGCGTTCGTTTGGTATTTTGAAGAAGAGATGGAATATACTCAACTACATGCCTCCATTTTCATATCCAACCCAAGTGAAAATAGTTATTACATGTGTGACTCTCCATAACTTTATCATAGAACAACAACATCAGGAGGAAGTTGATGCATTGAATGATGACATACCAAGCGTGTCAGAGGAATTGGGTGATGAGCCAAATGGAGTAAATCTTGCAAGTGTTTGTGATGAAAATAATATGGCTATTGTACGTGACGTCATTCGTGATGAAATAATGGTATCTTGAATGTGAACTCTTTCGTTTCAAAAAATATTGGTGTGGGTTGTTGACAATGAACATTAATTTCTGTTTTCATTGTATTCATTAAGACGTTGTTATTGATAATGTGTGTGGTTGTTGTACTTATTCTTCATTGTAGTATGTGTTGTTTCTATTTATGCATGTGTTTGCTAGGGTCACTCTCTTTTATTCAATGTTTTTTGGCATTGACTTTTACATTCAATTGTACATTTTAATTTAATATCATGCTTGTATATAATACCTATTTTACATCATTAACCTCATGCCTCCATTTGCTACAGTGACTTCTTCGACTTCCTTGGCATGGATGATATCCTAGATCCATATGGTAGTGTTCCCCTCCTCTGATGAGCATTAGACCAAAAGAAGGACCATCACAACCACAACTCACCTCGCAACGGGCAGATTGGGATGATAACACCACCTTAGCATTTTTAGACGTATGCACCACCCTTGCTCTTCTTGGACAAAAACCAGGAATAAGACTTGATAAGAGAGGTTATGAACTGTTAGAGATGTTGTTTGTTGACCAAATAGAGTATGTCAAAACCAAATAACAACTTAAAAACAAATATGACAAACTTAGAAAGGACTAACAATTATGGAAAATTTTAGAAAGTCAAACAGGAATTGGCTAGGATCCCATCAGAAATACATAGGATAACATCGATGACGAATGATGGGCTACAATGAAATTGGTATGTATATTATCATCTTCATATATGTATTGTGTTGATCATTTACATCTCTATCGTAATGGGAATAATACATTTTTCAGTGTGAACCGAGATGTGAAAAATTCTGCAAGAAAGGAATAAAGTTTGCTGATAAACTTGCTCAACCCTTTGAAGGGTCAATAGCAATTGGCAGTGGCTGTCAGATTCCTAGTTTGAGTACGAGTTCGACAGATGCACAGAGTGGGACTTCGAGCAAGAGAAATACTCCTCATACGATAAGTACAAGTCCTGAAGCCAATATTTGTACCGGAGAAGTATCCTCACCATCGTACAAAAGGAAAACAAGAAGAAGGAAAGAGGTTGTTATAGAAAAAATTCATGTCATTACGAACATTATGAGTAAGTTTGAGGACAAGGACAAGCAACTGTTAATCAAACGATGTCAAGAGACCTTACGTGCCATTGGAGTCATCCAGGGATCGGCATTGTGGAAATGGGCAATGGTTATTCTCGTTATTCTCCAACAATCAAACAATAGGGAAACCTTTTTAGGTATTGAAGGAGACAAAGCAAAGAAGGAGTGGCTGGAGGATTGCAAGGCAATCGCAGATAGGGGATCGACCTTCATGATTTGATTCAGGTTTTGTAAGATATTGACTTATGTAGGTTATGTCATGTAGGTTTTGTAAGATATGAACATATAAAGGTAAACTTCTACTCATGAATCCAGTTTATAAAGGTTATGTCATCTAGGTTATGTAAGATATTGACTTATATAAGTCATGTCATCCAGTGTTTTGTAAGATATTTATCAAGGTGAAATTGTAGTCATGAATCTTGTTTGTAAAGGTTATGTCATCCAATTATATCATCTAGTTCTTGTAAAAAATTAATATATTATAAAAAATATTGTAAAAGGAAGTTGATTAAATATTAATGTGGGTGGTTTTGATTTTCAATAAATTAATATTGATTTAAAAAGGATGTTGATTAAATATTAAGTCATAAAATAAGTAAAATATTAAGTCATAAATTTTAGGGATAATATTCTCTACTATTATCCTACTGTTTTGATGATACGATGATTGTTTATTTCATACAAAACTTATTTTTATACTCATGTATTTTAAGTGCACACAAGTTCCCAGTTGTCATAACAAATGGCTCGGTATTCCGACAACAAAGGTCCATCGTCGAACCGAATTTGACAACGAAGTTGCGTTGAACGTAGCGTTGCCACAACAGAATAAGTTCATCGTGTACCAAATCTTATGTAGTTCTATCAGATAACTTAATATTTTACTTATTTTATGACTTAACATTTAATCAATATCCTTTTTAATCAATATTAATTAATTGAAAATCAAAATCACCCACATTAATTGACAGTAGTTCCGTAAATCTTTTCTTTATTTGTATGGAAGTTCCGTAAATCAATATTTTATATAATGTAAAATAACAGAACTACTGTTACTCTCTTCTTTATTTTAACGAAAGTACTGTAAATCACGTAAGATCCTCTATGGAGCAAAAGCTCATTTAATGGACTTTCGTTGTACAAATATTTGTTCAATGAAGGTTTGTTAAGTGAATGGTCGGGCAATAGAATAAGTTCGTTATCTGAAGTGAGATTATTAGTGTACATGCCTTTCTAGGTGAAGAGAGAGAATACGTTTTTAAATTTCACGTGAAAGAGAGAAAGTGTTTTTAAAGAAACCAAATTTCACCTGTCGATCGGCCACCTACAGCCCCAATTCTAAGCACCTGTAGAGACTATCTATAGGCACCTGTAGAGGTCTGCATCCTCTTTTAAAAAAATAGGGAAACCTTTTATCTAAATATTTTCTGAACTTTTATGTGTAACGAAATATTTTTTTTACTTTCAACACTGTGATAACTATACAGCATTGTCTTATAGTTACCGTCGTAACTCATCGCCTTATAGTTACTGTCGTAACTCTACGACGATATTGTGGAGTAATGAAGATTTTAAAGTTGACTAGCAGAACTTTTGATTTTTGTCAGGTTGAAATTACGAAACTTCTGTTTGTAAAAGTTATGAATATTAACTTATAAAGGTTAATATATTATAAAAAATATTGTAAAGATAATTTTAATTAATAATTCCATCATACAAAACTTATTATATTAAAAAAGTTGATATTTTTGTGCACATCCTCAAAACGTACATCTTTCATTGAGCTCGGAGAAAAAGAAACACACATCGAAAAGTATACATATATTCAAATCTTTTCTGATGAAAATTTTTTTTACCGAAAGTCTTGACATTTTGTTTTATCCGTTTTCGCCCACGTGCATGTCCAAGTATGTATTATTAACGAAACCAGCTGGAAACATCATAAAAACAGGAGACAACTGTCGAGAGGATCTATTATTAAAATTTACGATCTAAGTTTAAAATTTTATTAATACAATAAGTTATCTTAAAATAATAATTTTTAAGATAGTTTCATCAGATTCGTTTAATTTTTTCCGTAAAAATCTCCTTTATTCTAATATTTATTTCAATTTTAATGTTCTTCACTGATCTTACGATCATCTATTAATTTTATAAATAAAATTAAAATTTTATATTAATTAAAGTGATAAAAATTTATACTTAAAATTTACGTAAAATTAAACTTAAAATTGAATCAAACGAAACCTACAAAAATTAAGTCGAGATGTTCAACTCATCTAATGTGATTTATAAAAAAGAACAATGGAATTTAGAACAACTATTTATCTTCGTATTACTAAAAATATTTTTTAAATAATGTATTATAAAAAAATTAAATTATTTTATATTAAAGATAAAATAATTAATATTATTTTTACTAATATTTTAAATAATATTATAAAACTAATCCTTTTGGTGTATACAAGATCGCAGGTGTGTAGT